>CM056599.1:12096402-12201402 GCA_029721355.1 Tegillarca granosa
TTCACAAATGACAAATTTAATGAAATTCTGTGTTTAATTCATTGCGTTTTACCGTTTTGTAAATTGTGTTTACTTTATCCAGTTTTTTTATAGCATAACATGTTCTAAAAAAAAAAAATCCCACAGGTCTACACTTCGCTGGGAAATAACTGCTATTTCTATATTTATTCGAGTTTAAATCGTTGAACCAAATGTAAATGATAATTCAATAGGAACACCGTTAAGTAAATCAGCACCGTTTAAATTTGATCCTAGGAAAACTAAATGCAGCTTTAACCTATTAATGGTATAATTGGTATAAGTTGCAGCAATATTTTTGTTTTTATTTTATTCTCTACGGGTTTTATTGCGATTGAAATCTTATCAACATTTTGTTACCTTCACCTGTTGATAATGTTCATAACCAACTGTAACGGCTTATTAAATTTTCATCCTTGATCAAAATACTGTAACAAACGCCATCTATTGGGATTCTGTGTTCAAAGGTGAACCAGACGGATTGTCAAACTTCACAGTTAAATAAATGGAAACTTAAACACAAACATAAATTCGTTATAAAACTGTAATTATTGCATTCCTGGAATAATGATAATGCATATATTATCTGATAAATTCGGTTTAAAAAAAAACAGAAATTGTTTATAGTAATGTGCAATTCCGTAGGTCGTGCAAATTTTCGTTTAAAGTTTTTGAAATTTGATTGATCGGCGATTTCGATACAACCGCATGGTACTCCGGAGATTCGAGAAGTTCCGGTTTTAAATTTTCCATGGAATATAAAGAAACTAATTGTTCCTAAAGGGATAAGTTTAAGTCCTCTAGTTGGATAATAAAAAAACTATTCTGAAACTTGCTTGCAATTAAGAATATAAATATATTTTCTGCGAAATGTGTAAACAAGAATTGTTGATGAAAAGAATGTAATTGACAACTACACACTGCGATAATCAAATAATCGAGAGGTGTGAGGTAAAATGAAATAAAACTAGGTAAAAAAGAAAGAACTTTTATAATACAAAATATAAAAGTAAGAAATTTGATAAAACGTAGATAAAATTAAAATTGTTGAAATGCAGCCAAAATGTGCTCAGTATATTTTCAGAACTGCATGAATTCACTAAGCTTATGATATAAGTTGATGAATTTCACTATGAATGTACCAACGTTGAGTGTTAAAAAGACACGTGGGATACAGAAAAAAAATTGAAAGGAAAACAACTATGCACAAACCGACAAGAGACCAGGATGGTTCAAGAATTGACTGATAAATGTAAACCGTTCGTTGGGAGAGTGGGATGGGTCGTCACTGGGTTTAAACCCCCAACCGAGTAATATCTTTTAAATACTTCTATCTCACCTTCTGCTCGGCATTAAAATACTTTTGTTGTAATTTTTCCTTATGATTTATACTTTATGCCAAATTAATTGTTTTATTATTTTTATCCTCTACCTAACATACGGAGCTAAGTGTACTACTTGTCTGTTAACACGACACCGCTTTACAGGTCGAGTTGGGGAGTAATAGATTTTCTAAAAATACTTCCGACAGCTCAGTGATCATTTTGTAAATTCCCTTCAAAGATATTTCGTGTCATGAAAAAGATTTGTTAGGCATAATCTATGATTCAAAGCCAGTCTTTTTAATTGCTGTGATTATTTCCCGTGATTTAGCCAGTCATTTAAAAAGATCTGAATATCGCGTATTGCTAAATTACGAAAGCCTATTAGGCTCATGAATAAAAAAAATTAAAAGGCGTAATAACGCGAAAAAAAAGGCCTAATAACGCGAAATAAAGGCATAATAACGCGAATTGAAAGGCGTTATAACGCGAAATAAAGGCGTAATAACGCAAAAAAGGCGTGATAACGCGAAATATTTACATTACCGATGTTATCGCCTTATATGAATCTAGCCAACGACCGATGTTATCATTTCTCGATGACAACATCGAATCACGCGCTAAGTTTAGTGAAAACACGCCCATTTGAATTGCAACCAATCAGCTTCCTTCTGAGCGCTGATCACTTTATGGCGAATGAATACCACGGAACTACCTTTTCATTCATAATTTCACAATTTCATTCACAACTTGCAACAAAACGCAGTGTAGCAACACGGGCTGTGTATGTTGACGATTATATCGATTAAATACCAATAAGTTAATGTCTATACTTCTGCAACTGCAGCCTGCTGTCATCTCACTTCTTCAGTTCTTGTACAAGTAAACAACCCGTTAACTGATTTTTCGAAAATGACGACATATCTAGGTCAACCGTCTCACCACTTTTGGTAAGTCCGCTGTCGGCAGTGGAAGAAGAACGAAGTAGAATTTACGAAGGAAAAATGAAGTTGTTTCTTATGTAATATTAATGTAAATAAGATACTTTTTTCAGAAAGAACGAACAAAGATAAAAAATACACAATGATTGAAGGAACTACAATTTGCACTATTGAAAAAATGGCTCTTCTGTTTAGTCGGTCAACAATGCGAGTTATCTCGCTTGAAGTATGAAACACTGCCTTCATCAGCAACATCGGTAATTTACAATGCCCCTTTCAAAAACAAAAAAGAATGTAAATATAAGGATTGAATGTCATTTTGAATGTTGTCATTGAGGTATGACAACATCAGACCACGTTCAAAGTTACATGAATCGCTTCGCGATTCACTTACTTTGAACGTGGTCTGATGTTGTCATATCTCAATGACAACATTCAAAATGACATTCAATCCTTAAATAAAGGCGTAATAACACGAAATAAAGGCATAAAAACGCGAATTGAAAGGCGTTATAACGCGAAATAAAGGCGTAATAACGCGAAATAAAGGCGTAATAACGCGAAATAAAGGCGTAATAACGCGAATTGAAAGGCGTAATAACGCGAAATAAAGGCGTAATAACGCGAAGTAAAGGCATAATAACGCGAATTGAAAGGCGTTATAACGCGAAATAAAGGCGTTATAATGCGAAATAAAGGCGTAATAACGCGAATTGAAAGGCGTAATAACGCGAAATAAAGGCGTAATAACGCGAATTGAAAGGCGTTATAATGCGAAATAAAGGCGTTATAACGCGAAATAAAGGCATAATAACGCGAAATAAAGGCGTAATAACGCGAATTGAAAGGCGTAATAACGCTGACAAATACCCTCTTTCTGGCAAAAACCTATAAGAAATAATATTTCAATGTGATGATACCCTTTTTCTGGCCAAAACCCTATAGGAAAAAATATTTCTTATAGGGTTTTGGCCAGAAAGAGGGTATTTGTCAGAAAAAAGGAATTATCAATAAATACAAGCCCCTGTGCTTCGCCACCGTATCTTTACTACTTCGCTTCTTCGCGTCGAAGGAGTTAAGAACTGATAATGCCAATTTGGCCCTAACAGAACACCATACTTATCAATGTGAAGCTTTCTCTTCGCTGAAAATTTTGAATTATAATTTTTAGCGCTATGTAAAAACAATGTCACTACCAAGTATGACTACCCCCTACCCCAGTGTACCGGAACACATTAGATTAAAGTTTCAATGTAAACACATACCATTATACGGTATATTTTATATAAACGAAAAGTAAATCGTTTTAGCAAATCATAATTTTCACCACTAATTCGTAAGAACGAAATACCTATTTTGGCCTTTTTAGTTTTTATTTACATTTAAAATTCTTAACTGTATATCTCTGTATGATTGTTTGATTGATTTATTGGATTAAAAGGTCCATTCCAGAACATTTACACCACTAATTCGTTCAAACGAAATACCTATATTGACTTTTTTGTTTTTATATACATTTAAAATACTTGTATGATATGATATGATTAATTGGTTTAATGGATTAAAGTCCCATTCAATATTCTATATTTCACATATCGAAATGTCACCAGCTACATGTGAAGGAACAGAACTGCCTAGAAACGGGACCGAGACCATAAAGACCCATTACCTTCGTTTCTGAATGCCGAGTACAATCAGTACCCGTTTTTGAGTTTTGACTATCATCATCGTCATCGGTGACCGAGTGGTCTAAAGCGCGCGCTTACGGATCACAATGCCTCTCATCGCTTGGGTTCGAATTCCACTCGGGACAGATCCTAGTGTAAGAAAGTTTGTCAGTTCGCTTGCCGAAGGTCGGTGTTTTTCTTCGGGCACTCCGGTTTTCTTCACCATCTCAGAACTGATTGCCTCGAAATAAGGGAAAGAATCTTGACTGGGGCGTAAAACTCCATTACTCCGCTCCTCCTCCGATGTCGTCGTCATCGAAAAACAAAAAATTTAGTCACACAAAAGGATATTCATAATCTTGTGTATGTTCATAGAATGGCGAAATAAAGCAAAACATGTTTTAGGACAATCAATCTTTATGGAATTTGGTGATCTAAGAAATCTAAGATACAGTGGCGTGGAAGGTCTAAATCAAAGAATAAAAATCGTTTTAACGATTTATTCATTCGGCCAGGTTTTTTTTTTACATTTAGATACCCCATCGTTATCTTTGTATGATTTAGTTATTGATAAATTGGACTTAACAGTCAAAGATATTTCAAGATATCGAGACGTTTTAGGTGAAGGTACACGGAATTTTAGCTGTGCAATGTGCCAGTGACATTTTGCAATGAGAGTTTTGTACCGTGCCATGGCTACTCAAAGATTTTTTAAATAAAGCAATAAAATTTTGAGGGAAATCAATTTTTGTGAAATTCGGGAATTCGAAGAAATAAACGGTTTGGCCAGATGAACTATTCAAATTAATTTCATTTTTCCAAACAAGGTTAATAAGTAAGGCGAAATTTCTCTCTCTCTCTCTCTCTCTCTCCTCTCTCTCTCTCTCTCTCTCTCTCTCATGTGTGTGTGTGTGAGAGAGAGAGAGAGAGAGAGAGAGAGAGAGAGAGAGAGAGAGAGAGAGAGAGAGAGAGATTATCAGAGATGTGGAACACTTGAGACGGACTGACTTTGTTATCGTCGTATTCAAAAGTGTGTGTGTGTGTGTGTGTGTGTGTGTGTGTGTGCTTGTGTGTGTGTGTAACTTTTTTTCACATAAGTAAGCATGCAGCTACTAGTGGTTAAACTTTTCTCCCACAAGTCATTTTTAGCTCAACTGGCTAAAGCCAGCTGAGCTTATGGCATGGCGAAGCGTGCGTGCGTAAACTTTAGTCTTCTCCTCTGAAACCACTTGGCCAATTGGAACGAAAATTGATGTGGAAGATCCCTACGTTGGCCTGACTTAAGTTTGTACCAGGCGACCCCGCCCAACATCCAAGATGGCCGCCATTACTATAAATAGAAAAAAACACAAAAATGGCTATTGTGGATCTATTTTTACACCGATTAAGCTCAAATTCGAAATGTAGAAAGTATATTATTGGGGATTCAACATACGTAACGGGTTTGTTCCGTATCTTTTTTTTGTTGACCCAATTTTTACGAATTATGCAAATTAGGTGCAATATTTGTTAAGTTTTTGAAAATCTTTCCTTTGAAACCACTTGGCCAATTGTAACGAATTTTTGTGTGGAAGGTCCCTAAGTTGGCCTGACAAAAACTGTAGCAGGCAACCCCGCTTGACTTCCAAGATGGCTGCTGTTAATATAAATGGAAGAAACACAAAAATGGCCATTGTGTATCCTCTTTTCCACTGATTTAGCCTTAAATTCGAAATGTTGAAAGTATATTGCGGGGAATTCAACATATGTAAGTGAACTATTCTTGAGTTGAACGTTAACAGCATTACAAACAAAAACAAACATTGTCTTTTATATGCAGCCAGTTGAGCATCACAGGCCTTATTGGCCTCTTGTTCTTTGTATAGTTTGCATGAAAACCTGATTAAAAACCATAGAGCTAGAAAAAAATGTCACTTTGAAATCCGTGCATTATTCATATAACCCCTTATTTCAGTCTGAATTTTAACGACGTCATTGCAAAATGAAATATATTTTCTATGACAAAATGAAAAAAAAAGTTCCCAAATTGGAAATATTTTTGAAAATCAAACATGATTTAAGAAAATTGGCAACAAGCCATACGAAGTGATTCCTTATACCTTGAGACAAGTACTATATTTCTGAGTTGGATAGTAATACTCATTTGACCACCTGAGTCAAAAGGCTCACATGACCCTTGATATAGCTATAGTAACCGTCCGTAGTGCGTTGTGTAAACTTTTCATTCTCAAGACACTTCACACAGATGCTCCCTGGTTCCAGCCTTTTCCTGTTTGCAAAACAGATGGACCTAAACCTTCATTTAAGGTCACATTGATCCTGAATTGAAAAATCATTTACTTGTAACAAACCGGAAGGCCTACATACTTATATAAAGAATCTACCAAGTTGGTTGACGTTCACTTTTCAAAATTACAGTGACTTAAACATAACAACATTTAGAAATGGTTAATATCTGAAAAACTATAAGCCTGTTGTATATGCATGTGAAAATGTTGTGGGTTTCGGTAAAATGGTCTTTTTGATGAATTGTCAAAGGTTAAAGTACAGACTGAATTGATTAGTTATATAGAATAGTTTTTCCTCTCTATAACTCTCGAGGGTCCCTATAAATAATGACTTTTCAATTTGTGCAGGAAATATTGGACATATATTCACGCAAAGGCTCCTATGGACCTTCTGCTTATAGTCGTCGTCGTCGTCGTCCTGTTCCTCGTCTTCCTTCTTTTTCGCTGGGTAGTTTCTTGGAATTTAAATACATGAATTGTTTTGTCAAATACTTCACTATATATAAGTCAAGGCCACAGGTGCATAATAATACCTGGGTATGTATATTGGAATGTTTTAATTGTGATATAATGATCATTTTGCTATATAGATGAAGGCCATGGGTCCAAAGGTCAAGGTTATAGATGTATAAGAATACTGAAATGGTTATTTATATGGCATATAATTCTAAAACTTTTTTGAGGACCCCTATTATGAATGTATATTAGTTGGCTACTGGACCTCTGAAATAGATATGGGTACATATACTCAGGTGAGCGTTAAGGCGCATTGTTCTCTTGTTTTACAAAGTTAGGGTCAATATCGAATGTTAGTAAGAATTTGTCTATCTATCATATGGCTACCAGATTGGCCACGAGATACTGCGTCATGGCCGTGGAAAACTATGTCCTTGTCATGAGATAGATAAAACCTTTCACATTCCCAACGTGTTTCCACTGCAAGAAAAGTTTGGAAATAAATGAGAACTGTGTTTCGTGAATAGTTGTATTACGTTCGATCAAGATCCTCCAAAGTTATTGAGCGGACATGTCAATACATGTACTAACATGTGACCTTGTGGCATTTGCCCGACTTGTATGCAATGCATCATGATAATTAACATTCGTGCCATATTTGTAAAATATATTAATATACTTAAGTGTTCTGTACTCTAATTATAGGCTAACAATATTAAGTTATTCTTTTGTATTCTTTTGCAGATTACTTCAGACCTTGTATGTCATATGAGTGACGAAGAACTGTCAAACTATTTACCGCATCACGGTGAACGCATCAGATTGAGAACGTACCTTAAAAAAGACTTGGAACCACAAAAGAAAAAAAGTAAATTGCTTACAATATTAAAACAAAAACTTGATGACAGTAGTCAAGACAGTAATAACATTACAGGCGCAGAAATGAGAAATCCCCATCGCCCTTTCGGAAACCGGAACGCTTCAAAACAGTATAGGTTGATAGAGTTAGGATGGATACATAAAACTGGCCAAAGGAGTACTCAAGTTCGGAAGAATAAAGGAGGGGGCACTAGAAAAATGGAAGTACCTAAGATGGCAACAAAAACAAAAATAATGGAAGAGGCTATTTCCTTGTTCTTTCCAAATGGAATATCAGCAAAAGGACCTATATCTAAATTTAATTTCGATTTGTGGGATTTTTCAGATCGTCCAATCGATATGGACACCACAGTTGCCGAAATGTATGACAAAACGAAAATGCCAGTTATTCGTTTTTATTTGTCTACATCACAGAAGGATCATGTAGATTTAGAACAGATTACGAATCCTGGCTCTGATGAAAGTCCGCCAATTAAGGATCAACCAACGCCAGCCGCTGGTACATCTAAAGAATTGGATGATTTGGTACAAAAACAGAAGAAGGGACACGAAGACAACACGGATATAATCTCTCAAGCAATGGAAATAGCGGGACTACCAGCATTAGATGTTGATGAGGACGACTTTCTGCCCGATCCCATTTTTCATCCTACACAACAGTCTTCTAGTGTGCCTTTATCTATTAAGGAGCATATGTTAAAACTACATCGCGGTCACTTGATGCGAGAACTTATAGTCGCTTTTAAAGACATTGACCCGATGAAAGACATAATTAATATACAAATGGTGATGCCCGACGGGACTTATGAAAGTGCGGAGGATGGGGGCGGTGTTACCGGAGATGCACTTTCTGATTTTTGGACATCCTTTTATGACCAATGCACTATTGGAACAAAATTCAAAATCCCGTTTCTTCGCCACGACTTTGCTGAAAAGGAGTGGGAATCTGTCGCAAAAATCATGGCATTTGGATGGAAATGTTGCGGATACTTTCCGGTAAAAATGTCACTGCCATTCCTTCAGATTTGTCTGTATGGAACAGTCTCAGCTTCAATTCTTGATTCGTTTTTTGAAATAATCCCAGAAGATGAATCAGCCACACTTAAGAAATGTCTTGCCGACTTTGAATCAGTTGAAATGGACGATTTGATAGATATTTTACAAATGTACAATTCCAAGACCCTCCCTAAAGCAGATAACATCGTAGGGTTACTGAAAGAAATAGCGCACAAAGAAATTATCCAAACCCCTATGTTCATTGTTGACTGTTTTCAACCGGTGTTGAAAAACATCCATATTGCAGAAGATCAGCTCCGCAAGCTTTACACTGATCTCATTCCAACACCAAAGCTTGTAAATAAAATGTTACAATTTCCAGATACTATGTGCTCAGACGAACAAACCGTTTCAAATCATCTAAGACGGTTCATACGGGAACTGAACAACGAAACATTACGCAAATTTGTTCGTTTTTGCACGGGGTCTGATTTGATGGTCAACAAAGAAATAAATGTTAACTTTGTAAACGTCAATGGCCTTGCAAGAAGACCAGTCGCTCATACCTGCTCTTGCCTTTTAGAATTGTCGAAAACTTATGAGAGTTTTCCCCAATTTAGATCGGAATTCCTTGCAGTGCTGGAAACAAATGTCTGGGTAATGGACATAATATGAATTGCTTTCGTTGCAGCATTCTGTTTGTATAAATTTCAGAAAAGGTATTTCTGAATATACCATATATTTGAAAGTTGATATTACATTGTGTTTCTAGTAAAGGTAGATGTCCTTGGTTTTTTACTTTAAGTAACAATTTATGATAATTTATTTTATAATTATCATTATAATTTATATTAAAGGGAATTGCTACACAATTTCAAAATTTTATGGATATGGTTTTATGCGATCAAAAGAATTATCAATAAATACATAAATAAATTTATTTTTATTTTTGAATTAAATCATTTCAACCAGTCATTGCTTAAAAGGTGAGCGTATTAGGCCCATTGGGCTTATCGTATATCGTTAATATTGTTAAGGTTGTGTTTGCATGGTGTCGGGTTTTCATTCTAGCTTATTCTACATAAACATGTTCTAAATCAAAATGCTAAGGTTTGATTGTTGGGCATAGTGCATTTTATAATGATAACATGAGAGAGAGAGAGAGAGAGAGAGAGAGAGAGAGAGAGAGAGAGAGAGAGAGAGAGATTTTGTAAAATAAAATAACTGCAATGTTAAAATTGTTTTGCTTTATCACTAATTATCATCAAAAATAACAATGAATATTTCTAAAAGCTTGGTAGAATTAACACATCAGTAATCAGTAGCCATCCGTGGAGGTGTGGACGGGAGAACACAATTCACTATTGACAAAAAGATCGACAACCATTTTGTACTAGAATACAGTACAAACCTGTCGAAAGTTTAACGCTTAGCTAACGAAAAGGAGTCGAAGCTAGTCTGCAATGTAAATGGCTAGTGACAGAAAAGCTATCT
Source organism: Tegillarca granosa (assembly GCA_029721355.1). Classification (NCBI taxonomy): domain Eukaryota; kingdom Metazoa; phylum Mollusca; class Bivalvia; order Arcoida; family Arcidae; genus Tegillarca; species Tegillarca granosa. The sequence continues at coordinate 12,106,464 of CM056599.1, forward strand.
GTTAGCTTGTGACCGAGCTGATGACAGCTAAAGCTGTTGAGGGGCCAAGAAACGAGGGTAAGTGGCCGAAAAATGGCTAACGAGTGACCGATCCGCCGAAAAGATTACGAGTGGTCAAATGGTCGATAACCTACCTAGAGATAGATAGCAGCTGTCGAAAAGCTACCGAGATATAGATATAGCTAACGAGAGGTTGAGGTATATAGCTAACGATTCAGCACTAATTCGTTAGATTGGTGTTAAACTTTGGAATGGTTGAAGTGGGGTAATGGTGTTTTATACATTTGTTGCCATTGAGTCAGGGAAATATGAACATTTGTTTTGCCGCAACAAGTCATATTTTCCTAGATTTGTAGACTGACGACTTATCAATTAGGCCACCGCTGTATCTATTTGTTGTGGTTGGCTCCGTATTGAATGATTTTTTATGATTATCTGCGAGTGCACTAGCATTATAAATTCGCATTAAGTGCGCACTAGTACAAACCGGATCAGAAGTATTCGCATAAAACCCAAGCATCGTGTTTAGATTAATCCTTAAAAATTGTTTATGCGACGCGAAACAACATATAAACAACCAAACTGACATTGCTTTCAGAAAACTCCCCTTAAGGGAAAATGGCAAAATTTCTGCATCTTCACCTATAGCTGGCGACGTCTCGATATAAGTGAAATATTCTTGACTGGGACGTTAAACACCATTGCTTAACTCAACTGCTTAAGGGTAAATAATAACAGTTCAAACGAAATGGTAATTATTTGGGTAGAGTGCTCGCTCCGTAAAGGGGAGGTCGTGGGTTCTAGCCCTGCCCGGGTCTGACCCAAGACTTGAAAATGGGTAGTAGCTGTTCTTTCGCCAAAGATTCGGCATTACGAAATAAAAGTCACGGTTCTTTCGGATGGGAACTTGAAATAAACGAGGTCCAGTGTCACTTTGGGCTTGGCAAGATAAAGAATCCTGCTGTATAATGCCATCATCGCAATACACAGCTAATCTTTTTTGCACCTTCGCCTATAGCTGGCGACGTCTCGATATAAGTGAAATATTCTTGACTGAGACGTTAAACAACATTACTTACTCACTCACTCACTCGCAATTATTTGTTTTAATTTTTTTTATCCTCCGGATTTGACAAACATTGTTTTTGATAAATTTTAGTCTGATCTCTCAGCTGAAGCTGGACTTTTCGCAGAAATAAAACTTTTGTATGTTATGACATGTGCTACTTTTGAATTTTTACGAAATAAAACAATTCCAAATTAGCACAAGACAATTAAAACCTTAAAATAAATAACGATTCGGAAATAAATATAAGGAGATGTATTGTTTTCAAGGATTATATTCGGTTTAAAACGTTTTCACAATAACCTCAGTCGTAATCATCATCTGAATGTACTTCTTTTCCGGTTTTCCATATACCAAAATTTTTATCCATCTGATGTTTGGTTGCTTTTTGTTTGTGTTATAGGACCGTTGATTATAAAACATCGACATGATTTCACCATACCAATGTCGGTAGTGATAACAATGTGTGTTCTAGACCTAGTTTTAATTATATTCTACCTTGTATAGTTCGGTTAGGTAAGCTAAATTGTGAGTCTCGAATATACATTCGATAGACATTCACCTCCATGTATTCATGCAAGTCTAACTGCCAACATTATTATTAAAAGAATAAGCCCTTTTCATAATTTATTTTTATTTTAAACTCTAATTAATTCGAAATCCAGTATAATGACATACGGAACAGCATATGTCAACTAGAGAAGATCTAATCCTAATCGAATCCATTCTCGTAAACGTATATAAAGATCCTTTGCTTGATTGGAATCTTTGGGAATGACAAATTGTTCTCTTCCATAAACAATGTACACAACTGAAAAACTGTCTCATCTGCACATGTTAATGTTTTTGGCAAAGTTTGCTCTTCGCAGATTGTTACTTCATTTTCGTTTGCAGGACAGATATGATCTTCTGCACTGTACAATTGTGGTAATGTATACATCAGAATAGGTCGCCGTCCACCACCTGTAACAGCATTTTTTGACTGAAGAACGTGCGTGTTCCATATATCTTGTGCATCGTCAAGGTCTGCCTGAAATTAAAAAATCCGATAATAATAACAAATATCCTTGGCAGACCCATGTATATTAAACAGAATATCACAAAATGATCATTGAAACTGGGGGAAAAACATTCAGGCATATGGTTAATTTAGACACTTTGGCTTCGTGGGGATTACTGACGCCGATAGTTGTCTTGCATGATTGGACAAAATGAAAACATCGTAACTAAGCAAAATATCTGTAGAAAGTGCTTGCAATCGATTAGTTTAGAAGACTAATGGTCATAAATCATGTGGAAAGCAATGTAAATTTGAGTTCTGAGCCGGTTTCAGTTTCAAAGACAAGATTTTACTTCAAAAAGTACATGATCTGCGAAAATGTTATGGCGTTCATGATGCAAAACAAGTAGTGTTTAACTGTGAAACAAAGGTGTGACGACGTAAAAGAAATACACAATAACGTGATTTTAAAAGCGTTATGACGAAAATTAAAATCCGTAATAAGACCGATAAATGGTTAATTAGAATATTTGTCAAACAATTTCATTATTATGATACGGGAGATCCCCAGGTCAGGTCTTTGTTTATGTAAGTTTTCTTCTTCCTGATGCATCCTTTATAAGTGAAATAGAAAGAATATACCACAAAATATAGAACAAAAGCTTTGTAATCATCGTTTTAATTGGAGTTGTCCATCTAGTCAGTCAAGATGAAGTATTCACTAAGGTACAAGGGCATTTTTGTTATGAAGGATACAATAAATTAAAGTTTAGATGTCCTCAATGTTTTAACACACCGCCGTATAATAAACTTATATCACTAAGACGGAAACAAATTAAGCAATCGCTGAAGTAGATCGTTAGATTCCGTATGCTTCATTATTGCCATAATTTTTCTTATTATATCTATTTTACTGGAATAAAACCATTTTAAGAAATCATTGACATTATTTAACTCCTCTCCATTTGTAAGGCTTGAGTGACGTTTGTTTACCCTTGAGTTGGTATAAATTCTTCGGGTAATTGAATGCTTTATATATATATAAAAGGCGTTATTAAGCCTTTTCAGTCGCGTTATAACGCATTTCAGTTCGCGTTATAACGCCTTTCAATTCGCGTTATCACGTCTTTTATTTCGCGTTATAACGCCTTTCAATTCGCGTTATAACGACTTTCAATTCGCGTTATCACGCCTTTTTTTCGCGTTATAACGCATTTTGGTTCGCGTGATTACGCCTTTATTTCGTGTTATATCGTCTTTTAGTTCGGTTTATCACGCCTTTCAATTAGCGTTATTACGCCTTTGTTTCGCGTTATAAAGCCCTTGAAATTCACGTTAGCACGATTGTATAATGTGTTTTAGTGATAAAGGGCATCAACATGTTAAAACTTTTTTGACACTTAGTCGACCTCGTTCGAACTCATAATCGTGATATCTTCAGTTTTTGAGCTAATGTCTTAAGAATTGACCACATGCACTTGGCTACAACCGAATTACATGTATATGATTAGTAAATGCATAAATGCATTTTTGTATGTTTATTTTGTATTGAGTGATGAACATCACTTTTGATAACAAGTTTTAGTAATTAATGCATACCTACCTGAATTATTTTCAGGAAACAGAACTGAATCAGGTTCTTGTCTAAAAAATCACCACAATATAGATCATGCAAGTCATTACCAAACTCCGCAAACAAATCCATAAAATACTGCCCCATTTCTTTCCGAAGCAACCCCCAAAACCATTCGATACGTTGATTATGCGTGCATTTTCCATAAAGAAAACTCCTTTCACCCGAAAAAGTGTCAACATGATCGCGACGTAAAAACTTCTGCATATCTGCGATGTACCCATTCTCGGTTCCAAGATCTGATCTTATTCTTTTAGGGCAACCGCCTTTTTTTCTAACTGAATTTATATAATAATTGGCTATCACCCTTGGGTTACTATTTGTAGTTGCGGCTTCAAGCCAAATAACGCATCTTGAATAACCATCTATACAGCCATTTATGGCAATACCAAACGGTTTCAGTTTGTCATATGAGTCCACATGCCAAACAAAATTAGGACCTGGGCATGAATATTGTCGTCTTTTTAATCTTTTTCTTTGTCTATTTTGCATTCCTTTCGGATCAAGCAATTTCATTATAAAGTAAACTGTGTCCCTTGGAATATTAAATCCAGAGTGTTTGCACTTTAGATGCATCCACCGATAGCCGTGCAAAGAACCTGATACATCCAACTGCCTTAAAATAAAACACGCAACGTCGAGTAAATTTGAGTGGTTTTTTCTCTGAAATAATCCAATTGATTTCAACTTTCTTTTCAAAGTTGAATGGCTAATGATAATTCCATCAAAATGTGCTAATACCGCTAGAATTTCTTTGTTGCTAAAACCTAACTGGAAATATTTTCTAATATTTTGATCAGTCTCGGACATCTTCACTTCAAAAAATAGAACATTAAGCGAAAAATCGACTTCGTTTATATACTAAATTGTTTTAAAATCGCTTTTTTAATACTTCCCTTTCGCGTTATTACCCTTTATTTCGCGTTATTACGCCTTTCAATTCGCGTTATTACGCCTTTATTTCGCGTTATTATGCCTTTATTTCGCGTTATTACGCCTTTCAATTCGCGTTATTACGCCTTTATTTCGCGTTATTACGCCTTTATTTCGCGTTATTACGCCTTTCAATTCGCGTTATAACGCCTTTATTTCGCGTGATTATGCCTTTATTTTGCGTTATTACGCCTTTATTTCGCGTTATTACGCCTTTCAATTTGCGTTATTACGCCTTTATTTCGCGTTATAACCCATCCAATTCGCGTTATAACGCCTTTATTTCGCGTTATTACGCCTTTATTTTGCGCTATAACGCCTTTCAATTCGCGTTATAATGCCTTTAGTTCGCGTTATTATGCCTTTATTCGCATTATAACGCCTTTATTTCGCGTTATTACGCCTTTATTTCGCGTTATGACGCCTTTCAATTCGCGTTATTACGCCTTTCAATTCGCGTTATTACGCCTTTATTTAGCGTTATTACGCCTTTATTTCGCGTTATTACCCTTTCAATTCGCGTTATAACGCCTTTATTTCGCGTTATTACGTCTTTATTTCGCGTTATTATGCCTTTATTTCGCGTTATAACGCCTTTCAATTCGCGTTATTATGCCTTTATTTCGCGTTATTACGCCTTTATTTCGCGTTATTACGCCTTTATTTCGCGTTATTACGCCTTTTAATTTTTTTTATTCATGAGCCTAATAGGCTTTCGTATCAAGACGCCTCGAAGCAATGAACTAATAAATGGGATTCGAGAAATACATTCAGATCACCAAATGTAAAACTAATGAAATAGCACTGTGGTAAATGCAATTCCGGAGCACCTGGCCTCATTTTTTATGGAGGTTCACGTGTATTTTTTGGGGATTATCATTTGGACATAGACTTTTATGGTTGTGGTTTATCTATATTATTCGGTTTATTTTTTTTTTCTATCTATATTCTGAAAACGTTTTCTGGTACCCACTGTAGATCTTTTAAACTACTGCGCTAGAGACTTTAAAAATCATCTGGTAAAGAACAGATTGACGACTTCATTTTAACCGACTGTATAAGACGGAGATAATGAAAGTCTTCTAAAGATATTTATTGTGACACGTACTATTGAGCTCATTTTTAAAAATCTTTTTCTTATGTTTTCATTTCCTTACAAACAACTTCATTTGTCAGAAAACTCGAATTAAACCCATAACAATGCGTTTGTAATCAAACAATAAAACAACAAAAGAAAAAATATCGTAAAGAAAATTAAATATCTTAAAATAATTTATTAAAAGTTTCTCTATATACATATCATTATTATAAAATAAAATGTGACATTGTTACATTTGTAACTGCCATATAGTTCCTTCTTTAGATATTATTTTCTCCTTCAATTGCACATTTTATCAAGCCAATACATTACTAAAAAACGTCTCGTCTACAACTAAACAAACACTTCAAATAAACACAATTTTGTGTATCATAAACAAAACGTTCTGAACAATATTCCCGGACATCCTATATAAAAAAACCACACATGTACGTACACACAATCGCCTTAATGTAACAGAGATCGCACTAACGAGCCAATTGGTGACTTCATAGTAGTCCATATTTTAATTATATCTTCAATCCCAATTATAAGGCTATCTATTTTTTTTTGGTATAGCAGAAGCATGGAAAGAAGCTAATCATAATCCACATTAAAACGGCGGAATAGAGTGAAAACGCAACAAAGATTTATAACGATAATGGAAGCCACCCAAGGCTTGTGTATAGGCGCTGTGAAAATTGTGTTTTTTAATATCATAGGGGAGATTATTTTCTGTTTTGACAAAAATCAAAATTATCAAACAGATAACTTGTCGTCGTCATCCTCTGATGTTTCTGTTTGTTTTGGTTGCGTTGCCGGTTGAATCGATCTCGGACACGAAGGTGACCATTGCTTACATACGAGATAAAAAATGAAACATAGAACACTGGAAACAGCTAAAAGTGACAGCACCAACGTTATTATCCAATAACCTTCACTGCAAAAATAGTAATAATAATAATAATAATAGCTTAAATTTAAAATTTACCCAGCCCCATAGGACTTTTCTAGAAACACCGCAATTGAGTCAAGTAAGCACAGTAAATATGCCGTAAAAATTAGTTCTGTTCTTGAACACAAATTAACAACAAAAAAGTAACACTAACATAATGCAATAAATTACCCACGCGGATCCAAACTTTATATATAAAGTATATATATATATATATATATATATATATATATATATATATATATATATATATATATATATATATATATATAGTGTGGTATTCCTTTAAAATTGTACTTTCGGTTTCGTTTTAGAATCCGCCTTACGTAGAAAACAGTACACTTAGGAAAACACAGTTATAATGTCATATGACCAGTCTGACACGGAAACAAAATAAATGGCGTGGAAAGTGATTTATTTATCAAAATGATCTACCAAGAATGATATTTGCAAGGCTATAAAATTGGAAAACCAAAGTGGCGGAAGGAGGTAGGCTATAATATATATGTGTGTGTGTGTGTGTGTGTGTGTGTGTGTGTGTGTGTGTGAACTATGTGTGTCATATTACCTTCTGCAGATAATGAAGGAAGGCAAAATAGTACGTACGATTAGTGTGACAAAAATAATGAAGAAATGAATGGAAAGTTGCCAACTTCATACGGAATTAAACTCAAGGAAGAAGTTAAATAAAAAAACTGCATTTTACATCCCAGATTAAATGCTTTAACTTTAAATTATAGAAGTGGTTAATTGAAACCATCATCCTGCGACCGCATCGGTGGTTCGGTGGTAGAACGTCGAGAGCGAGAGGTGAGAGTTCGAATCCAGGTAGGGTCATGCATAATACTTTAAAATTTGATATTCTACTTTTTCGCATGACGCTTGGCATTAGGGGACAGAGTATTGACTGGTCATCTGGTGCCAAATCAATAAACTGGGGAAGTGGTATGCTTGTCAGCGGAATACTGACTTGGTGAGTTAACACCTTAATAAAAATTCCCCCCTAAGTACAAGGCAGACCAAAACGTACATTAGCGCATCTCGCGCATATACAAACTTATTTAATTATCGTTAAAGAATAATTACCTTGTACTTGTCACAAATAGCTAAAATCACTGACATGACGTAAAAATCATGACAACCAACCACCGACCTTCGGTAGACTGCTTTTTCAATATCCTTGTGACAATAAAAAGATAATTGAATTCGTTTTTATAAACAAAAATCACCTTGACATTACCTGTAGGGCATAATAGCGGTACTTCAGATATTATTCTTCGTTAGTGGTTCAATCATCGTGGTGGTTCGGGGTTATAAACAGGTTCCTATAAAATATTTAAATATGTATTTAATAGATGTACACATGTGTTTATCAATGAATCTTACAGTTTACCCAATAAGGGCTACGTACTTTATTTATTGCAAAGTAAAGCAATTTTTATAAGTATATTACATCATATATATCTAACATCTAACTACCGGTATTACACAGTAGTAAGATTTTTACGGTGTCTTTATAGTTTGATACTTAACAGCTAATGTTTGTCCAAATTAAATAGAACTTGTCTTACTGGGTCAGTTGAATAATGGTGTTTAACGTCACAGTCAAGAATATTTCACTCGAAAAGTCGAATTTTGCCTGTGCGTTGCGCTGATGGCATTATACAGCAGGGTTCTTTATCGTGCCACGCCTACCATGACACGGGACCTCGTTTATTTTAAGTTCCCATCCGAAAGAACCGTGACTATCATTTCGTAATGCCGAATGCTTGGCGGAAAGAACAGTCAAAACCCACTTCCAAGTCTTGGGTCAGACCCGGTCGGGGGTTCGAACCCATGAACTTGTCTTATGCAATTATTGTCAGTCAGGATATGATTTTTTTTAATTCAACGGGAACCTCTACTTCCTCGTTTAAGAGTTACATGTACATGGCAAATAGTTTTTATACTACTTTATCTATAAATGTATCATATTAATATCCTATGTCTATTGTTTGCTTATAAAAACATAAATGGGTGTCCTAGACGGTTTATCGATTTGGGACACCAAAACATTATTTATTTTATTTATTTATTTATTTATTTATTTATTTTTTTTTGAAGGTTAAAGTCTGCATATCCTTAGATATATGATATCTAACAATTTTAATAAGAGATTTTTAAGAAATTTTCACTATTTCCTTTTTAATGAGTCAACAACGTGAAATAACAGCTCTATTTTGCTTGTGAAAAACTTTCACCTTAACTATGATTATGTCCTTTCAAATCGACAGCTATATCAAACGGTAGTTCAGCGGAACTCGTGTCTTATTAAAGTGGAAGATTAACCTTTGTGATAGAGTGTATTGAAGTACTGTTCACTGTCACGTGTTTTGCCACATTATATATATATATATATATAGAGAGAGAGAGAGAGAGAGAGAGAGAGAGAGAGAGAGAGAGAGAGAGAGAGAGAGAGGGGGGGGGGGGGACCACACAGCTTTGACGCAAGTAAACAACCCCTCAGAATTGACAATCTATGACTTACAACTGTATGCTGATGAATCTTAAACCAATCAATCTGTTTAATTGCATCTCATATTTGTAAACAAAGCCTGTCCTGGGTGATTAGTCTGCAATATATAACGGATGTTATCATTATCAGGAATAAATACGCCATCAAAGGCTGATGGTGTCATGAATTAATATGTGTTACAATATGTTCATCAATTTACAAGCACATTAACAATGATTTGTTAGTTAGATAACTTAAAAGAAGGCGTTTGTTTTTAATTTGTGTATGAAATACACGACTAATTTATATTTTCAAGTCCAGCAGTTGTTTAATTTGCAGCAACACCTGTAAATCATAAACATTATACATATTTGCTGATTTCTTAAAAAAATTAAATCTGATAAAGGTATATTAAAAGAAAAACAAATTGTTTCTTAATACTTTCCAGTGTCCTTTTTAAATACATGCTTACAGAGGAATCAAAGACAAGACACTGCAAACAAGCAGGCAGGCTTTAAACTATAAGAAAGAAAGAAATCATGAACAGTTTGGAACTTAGGAAAAACATTGCTCAGTCATAATTATGTTAAGGGTTTAGTGAGTACGTTGATGAGCGAGTGAATGAGTGAGTAAGTAGAAAGCAAGTGAGTAAGCAAGCAAGCAAGTAAGTAAGTAAGGAAGTAAGTAAGTAAGTAAGTAAGTAAGTAAGTAAGTGAGTGAGTGAGTAAGTGAGTGAGTGAGTGAATGAGCGAGCGAATGAGTGAATGAATGAGTGAGTGATTGAGTACGTTAATAAGTTAGTGAATGAGTCAGTGATTAAGAAGGCAACTATGAAAGTAAATTAGTGAATGAGTAAGTAAGTAAGTAAGTAAGTAAGTAGGTAAGTAAGTAAGTAAGTAAGTATGTAAGTACGTAAGTAAGAAAGTAAGTAAGTAGATAGGTAAGTAAGTAGGTAAGTAAGTAAGTAAGTAGGTAAGTAAGTAAGTAAGTACGTAAGTAGGTTAGTAAGTAGGTAAGTAAGTAAGTACGTAAGTAAGAAAGTAAGTAAGTAAGTAAGTAGGTTAGTAAGTAAGTAGGTAAGTAAGTACGTAAGTAAGTAAGTAAGTAAGCAAGTAAGTAAGTAGGTAAGTAGGTAAGTAAGTACGTAAGTAAGAAAGTAAGTAAGTAAGTAAGTAAGTAAGTACGTAAGTACGTAAGTAAGAAAGTAAGTAAGTAAGTAGGTAAGTAAGTAAGTACGTAAGTACGTAAGTAAGAAAGTAAGTAAGTAAGTAGGTAAGTAAGTAAGTAAGTAGGTAAGTAAGTAAGTAAGTAAGTAGGTTAGTAAGTAGGTAAGTAAGTAAGTACGTAAGTAAGAAAGTAAGTAAGCAAGTAAGTAAGTAGGTAAGTAGGTAAGTAAGTACGTAAGAAAGTAAGTAAGTAAGTAAGTAAGAAAGTAAGTAAGTAAGTAGGTAAGTAAGTACGTAAGTAAGTAGGTAAGTAAGTAGGTAAGTAATTACGTAAGTAAGTAAGTAAGTAAGTAAGAAAGTAAGTAAGTAAGTAGGTAAGTAAGTACGTAAGTAAGTAAGTAAGTAAGTAAGTAAGTAAGTAAGCAAGTAAGTAAGTAGGTAAGTAGGTAAGTACTTAAGTAAGTAAGTAAGTAAGTAAGTAAGAAAGTAAGTAAGTAAGTAGGTAAGTAAGTACATAAGTAAGTAAGTAAGTAAGTAAGCAAGTAAGTAAGTAAGTAAGTACGTAAGTAAGTAGGTAAGTAAGTAAGTAAGTAAGTAAGAAAGTAAGTAAGTAAGTAGGTAAGTTAGTAAGTAAGTAAGTAAGTAAGTAAGTAAGTAAGTAGGTAAGTAGGTAAGTAAGTAAGTAGATAAGTATGTAAGTAAGTAGGTAAGAACTGTTTAACAAATATTAATATAGTGTTCTCTGTACACATGACCCATTTGGCCCATCACTAGCTTAAATGATTTAAATCTATAAACGGGTCTTTTTCATACCTCCATCGCAGCAAAAGACGGATTTTGGTTTTACTTGGCACGAAGGTAAAGATATGTATCGTAGACTTTGTCTCCTTATATGATAGGGAGGAAGTTTTTGCCTCTCAAGAGACTGCTCTAGTTTCTTAAATGCACAGTACTTACAAAGTCAAGCTTTGATTTACTTACAGGCATGGTAGCTGTGGAGGACATAGTCACCGAAAAAAAATGTGTGTGTTATTTTTGTAGACAATCATAACATTATATTTTCAACATTGAAAAAAAAACATATTTTATTCCATATTAACCGCCTGTCATTTCTCTGGCCAATTGTAAATGCTAAGATTGAATTTTGATTTCGTAAAAATGCGATGTAAAGAGAACGGATATACTATTAAAAATACAAAACTAAGTCATCAATTCTTACATTTTTCAAGAGTTATTTTTAATTAAAAAAATTCTGTCAAAAAAGATAAAAAAGTAAAAAAAAATGTATTTAACGAATGATCAATGACATGTTAAGAGATTTTGGAAATAAAAAAGGTGTCAAATTAATCCTTTAGTATCTCTTATTTTGTAATTTTATTGTTAATAATTACAGATGCAATGTAGAGATGACCTTCATAAATTATCATACACTATGTAAAGTGCAATCTTATTGGGAAGATTTCACGGACGATAACGCTCCCAATTACCTACCCGTGAGTTATGACGTTACCTTGTCCCTACCATACTTTTTCTCGCCTTTATAATATAACGATTGATTTTAATGAGTATAAATAGCTATCAATATATATGTTTTATGTTTCATGATTTAAAACAATCATTTGATCTATCATACACTCTTAACGACAAACATATTAACGGTATTTGATAGTATATCAAATATCAGATGGCAATCATTTTTTTCATTTACTACTGTTCATTATGTTAAAAACCCCATTTGTGACATGTGTGTGTGTGTGTGTGTGTGTGTGTGTGTGTGTGTGAGAGAGAGAGAGAGAGAGAGAGAGAGAGAGAGAGAGAGAGAGAGAGAGAGAGAGAGAGTTGTTACACTTGTCATCGGAGAGAGAGAGAGAGAGAGAGAGAGAGAGAGAGAGAGAGAGAGAGAGAGAGAGAGTGTGTGTGTGTGTATAATGTTCGATTGAAAAAGTTGGTACCGTTTAACTCCCTCAGCAAATCGGCGTTTGTTGTAGAACATTGTGATATTTACATCCAATAAATTTACAATTTATCAGACAGCTAGTAGAGAAGAAATCCCTTTATGTCCTATAATAAATCTTTTGGATGTAAGAAGACTTTGGTTTTAATCTTGATTTTATGGTCAGTAGTTCTAAAGTAAATGTTGATCTTTGTTGCAAGAGTTGCTGCTTAATTTTGAAAAAATATAATATCGTTAGCATTTCAATTTTTAAAATATTTTTCTTTTTTGATATAAAATATAAGAATATCACATAATTTAGATATCGGACATTGATGCAATTCATTATGACCTTACATAACATGCGCCAAACAATAAAAGCCAATTGAAATTACGTCATAAAACAATAAGTTTTAAGTTCAAGTTTCTTTATTTCTCAAACTGCAAAAAACATACAAACTGATACATGAGTAACAACATTACATAAATATACTCTTATCTTAACCCGGAAGACCAATTCTTTTATTTATTATTTTAAAAACTTACATTATCTCATTTGTAACGATAATTTTTTTTATTCAATTCAAATTTCATTGTCGTTTAAGTCATAATTTGACTTGTGACAACGTACATACAAAGGATATTAAACGAAAAGAAAAACACTTAACACTTGAACAAAAAATACAAGGAAAAACTGCTAAGAGTCACCTGTCCTCAGTTCCAACGACTGTTGTAAAAGGAGCCTACTTTCACTTGATAAAAATCTTCGGGGTTGAGCAGATATGCTACTTTTTCATTATCAGTTGGATGAGCAAACTCAGGATTTTTTGTGATAACTTTTGAAATAATTCATGCCGTAATTTTTTTTTGACAGAATTATCAAACGAGGAATAAAATTTTTATATGTTTGTTTAGACAGTATAGTACACTGGAATAATCATATTTTTTCTACAGACTAGGAAATACAACACAAGATATAGTGGAATTCATCACCTAAATCGGTGTTACAAAAATACCATATTCTGATACAAAGAAAAATACTAAATTGCGGCTCTATGTTATATCTACAATGTATACTAAAATTGACAGAAACGTGCAAAAACTTAATGGTCAAACACGCAAAAAGCTTGTTCGGTTGACAATGTGGCAATTTTTGACAACTCCTTTTTAAATCTTTACTTATATTTATTTATTTATTTGTTTGTTTGTTTGTTTCTAAATTTCTTAAATTAAATATTTCCGAAATTCAAATAATCTAAAATATTTGTAAACTATTTATACTACATACACAGAAAAAAACTTGTTTGTTTTAAATAAATACATGCATTTTTTATTTAATAGTAATTTGATAATGCATATGAGTTGTCTTATCTGGATTTGGTTAAGTTTTTTTTATAAATATACAAAAATATTTGTTGAAAATTGATCAAAGGAAAATATAAAGCATGTGATGTCTTTTATATAAGCTAGAAAGGTTGCTTTTGGCTATAAGAAGTAAAACATTATAGAACCGCTTTTACAAACAATTGGTTGTAAAATAGGTTGACTCGTTTTGAGAACAAGACACACGCGATAATGATACTCTTGTTATTGTTTGTTGCATCAAACACCAATATATTCAAATTGCAATCCCAAAAGCAAAGCAAACACAGTGACAAAGTACTTCCACCATGGAAGTGAAGTCTGATATTTCGAAAGAAGCGTCTTCTGTATCGCTAGATATACCCATCACCATTTGATGGAATGATAGAAACATGGAACTATGGGACGTCAAATATGCTCGAGATGTATTTATCTTATCAATCGATCATCAAACTTACAACAACAATTTTGTTATTCTAGGCAAGTGAAAGCCCTATTTGTTGTTACAATAAAATGACAAAGAATCCAAGAATTATATGTTGTTACAACTTACTCAGTATAGAACACGTTCTTTCTCGTGTATTTAATAATAACTTGATGAATATGGACATCTATAAAACTAAGCTTGTAAAGTTAGGCTTGTATTATGTGACCGGTCATCCTTAGAAGTTGATTTTAAATTTGGTAAGAAAATACAAGAAATATCATTAACACAAGTATACAAAAATAACATTAACCATATATATATATATATATATATATATATATATATATATATATATATATATATATATATATATATATATATATATATATAATTATTATTATTAAGAGTTTTTAAAATTAATTACAAAACTTACCGGTGTCTAATAACTAGTTCACAACATTTTGGTAAATTGAATCCGTTAATAAGAGAAGTAGAAATTTATATGCCGTAATAAACAAAACCAAGTTATTTAAAGAAATAAATAAGTCTTTGTTCTTTTAATAGAGTTGTTTAAAACAATGATAAAAGACTAATTGTTAAATTTATCTATTTGGATCTACGAAAGCTGGACAATGTGTTGATTTATTGGCACGTCAGTAAGAATTTTATCTAGATTAAAGAAAGAATTGTAAAATAGTTCTGGATTATGGTAAGATGTAATGTGTTACGTTTTATTGTAAAAAGAGTGTTAAATGTTTCTTTCAGATAAAAAAAATGTGGTATTTGATAGTTATTCCAATTAAAAGAGCATTAGCCCTGCAACTTTAAGGTACTGTCACCGATTCTATCAAGTCGAAGGTCATTGAACGAGTCGATGACGTCAGAGGCAAGGCTCTATATATATATATATATATATATATATATATATATATATATATATATATATATATATATATATATATACCTTGGTAAAAGAGTAGCTTGGCATTTTTCCCGGCCAGTCATGTAATCGGTGACGTCTTAGTCTATATTATCATTTCAATTCATAATACAAGTTAAATTTATCAATTTTAATGTAACATTTTAAGTAGGTTTAATTCAATTCATTCGAATTAAATGCACCATATTTATCAATAAAATCATTGAATGGTTCACTTATAATATATTTTTATAGACGTAAACTTTTTTTTTTTAAAATTTTGATACAATATCATCAAATCTACAGGTTAATTTAAATCAAAAAAGATCTTTAACCTCTTCATTTACAACTTAGTCTAGGCTAATTATATAATCGATTATTGCATTTAGTCGGGCACTTTGATAACCCTTAAGCACGCATGTGAAATTGATCATACCTGTAGTTTTGTGTACGGAAAAAATTCTATACTTATAAAGGCTAGGGTATGTCTAGCTGCTATAAAATGAGCCTAGGTAGATTGAAGATTTTTACAGACTGACTTGATTAACAATTCCAATCAAACTTGAGACAGTAAAGAATTTAATTTACACTATAAGTCACGACCTGTGTTTATCAAAAATAAATAAATAAATAAATAAATAAATAATAAATAAATAAATAATAAATAAAAAATTAAAAAATTCACCACCTCTTATATCATTATATCAATTATCTATATATCACTATCATCATTGCAGGTAAAGCAGTTCCTAATGTTTAATTTTTAGAAAGTTGTTGAAATAGTATTCATTATACATTTAACTTGGTAAAAACAAGAACATGTTTTGAATGCCTTGGAATATATGTATACCTCCCGGTCTTTATGTTCAGCTTTATATTTCGATCGATTAGAAAATCTTAGTTTTGAAAGTGTAGATAAATGTTGATTGCCAAAATAGTTTAAATTAGATTCAAAATAATATTTAAATTTCATGTTCAAATATATAATTAATTAATGTTTTATAGATTCACATGAATGTTTGCATACTGGACTTTGAAGGGCCTTAGTCAGCTTTTATATTTATGCGTGGAATTAAAACACCGTTACTTTTAACAAAACATTCAGTTTTGGTTTCCTTTTTCCCATATTGAAATACTTTTAACTTTAACTTCAATGTTCCATTTCATACAGTATTTACACAACATAAAACCTGTGAGTAATTGTGAGACTTATTAACCTAAATGATTAAATATCCATCCAGTATGTCTTTTTTCTCTATTTTAAGTTAAATTCAATGATTTGTCGTTTAATAAAGAATTTAAAGCATAAGAGTCGTAATCGGTGCGTAACTTATTAGAACTGTTGCCGCCCCAGAAAATTAATCGAAGTCCGCCCGAATTTGTTGAATTATGATAAAAAAAAACTGTAAAAGTACCACGTTTTACATTATACTATTTCCTACTTCAATATATAAACTTTCAATTTTCTACTTCAATATATAAACTTTCAATTTTCTACTTCAATATATAAACTTTGGAACTTTTTTTTTACATGTTTTTCAAAACGGTCATCTACACAAGTGAAACTGACATACATGTAATGTCTTAACGTTCTGATTCATAAATTATCCAGTTACAAGGTCACACAACTTTGATGTCTTAAATAGGCAAAATACTTCCGGGTGTATAATTGGAATCCATCTACGATTAAAAGAAGAATAGTATTTTATAGGCTGTCGAGAACTATATAATATGACAAACAGGTGAATATCGAACGGGGTATATAAAGACTAAAAAGAATTTTATATATATTTTTTATTATTGTATAATTAAGTAACCATAATAGAACAGTAATGCATATATCTATACATGCATATTATATCCGGTATAGAGACCTGTTAAAATAGGTCAGTTTTATTATTTTTAAATATAATTGCAATATTGAGTTGGACTTTGTTCTTATATTTCTTTAATAAACACACCGATTATGTTTTATTGTGGATTTTTAAAATACATTATTTTTTAAAACAAAGATTAAAACATATTTATAAACCTCATTAGGATCAATAGGCTTTTGATCTGATCTGATAGTGGTACTTTACATTTCAAAGGATTTAAATTTAAATTTGGCACCTGCTATTGGTATTGTCATATACCACTTTTTTAATCTATTTTTATGATTAAATTAAAAAAGTGGTATGTGGCAATATATTGTCACATACCACTTTTTGAATCTATTTTTATGATTAAATTAAAAAAGTGGTATGTGGCAATATATTGTCACATACCACTTTTTAAATCTATTTTTATGATTAAATTAAAAACGTGGTATATGACAATATATTGTCACATACCACTTTTTGGATTAAATTAAAAAAGTGGTATATGACAATATATAAAAAGTCTGCCATGAAATTGAGTAATTTTTACATTCCAAGGTCGGGCTCAGTGAAAGAATGAATAAAAATGCGCATCGATTTTTATACCCCCTGTATAATTAAGGTACCAAGTTAGTTGTACAATACAGATGTGTCTAAAGTTTATTTTTAATCATTGTTTATATTAAGCAAATTTCGCCTTAATGAGTACAAAAGGGTCTTACATAACCATGTTCTTATGACCTGCTGTCTTTTTTGTGGCTTTAAAATTGAATGAAAGCCTGGCAAGAGTTTCGATTACTTGATTTAATTCTGAAATGGCAAAATGAATGAATGGGAACTGGTATAAAAATTTATAAAGTCTACTTTCGGTTTCGTTTGTGGGCGTAAGTTGTAACATAGTTAGACAAAACTCCGGAAGATGCAAACAAAAACTGCGGAATACCACGTACGGTAATGTTTAAGAATACTGAAAAATACACTACGAAATTAATCTTTTTTATGTGTATTTTAGGAACTCCGATTGTGACAATGTGATGGTGTATTAACAAGCATAAGTTACAAAGAATTGTATATACAAGGCGTTAACCAATCCAAGATGGCAGAAGGAGGTATGTTGAAATAAAGTATGGTTGTTTATCCTTTGACAGTAGAAAACTTACATAAACAAGGATCTAGTTGTTAAAGCTATTATAACGTTACCAAATAGTTGGTGAACATTTAAAATAAATATAGCTATGGCATACTGAAAATGTTTGTTCTTTGAACTTGGCATCAATCTAAATAGTAAAGACATTACTCTAGGAAGTAATAAATTCTTTCTGAGAAAACAAGACAGAAATTTATATAGATATATTTATCATTAATGATGATGATGATGATGATGATGATGACGATGATGATGATAAAATGTCGTATATCGGGTATTGCAACATTTAAAATTTCGATGTTGGGGTCCTCGGAATTAAAGACAAGACCTTCGTATATTAATATCATCATAATTATCTAACAATACTTTTTTTTACGCAAGCGATATTTCCCCAATTAACAAAAAGTAACGTGTGACATATTCATATGACTGTGAATACAAGTTATGACCTATCTATTTCCTGTCTGTTGGATATACTTCCTCAATATAAGTGTCTTAATTGTATCAACTCCAATACTAGCTAATGGAAATTATTAAATCATAAAGCACATTTTAGCTCACCCGAGCTTTTGGCTCATGTAAGCTATAGCGACCCGAAACCGTCCGTCCGTCCGTCTGTAAGCTTTTACATTTTCGACCTCTTCTCATGAACCACTGGGCCATTTTTGTTTAAACTCGGTATGGGTGTTTTTATAACAAAGTCTTTCAGATTTGTACAACTGGTTGTCATAGCAACCAAAAGTAGGTCATAGTGACCTAGAAAAAACGTAAAAAATGATTCTTCTCAGAAACCGTAAGGTTAATGCAAAATCTGATGTGATATTTGGGTTCCTGAGGTCCTCAAACATGTGATTTGTACATTTCATGAAATTTCGTCGAAAAATAGGTGACGCGTTTTTCGCGTTTTTTGGTTATACTTCATAAAAATGGAAAAAATGTCTACAATGGGTGCCCATATTAAAAAACTTCTTCTGTGAAACTGCGAAACTGTGAAACTAAAGTTTTGATATTTGGTATTTAGCATCAGCTTGAGCCTCTTTACCAAGTTTGTACAAATGGTGGTCCCCGGGCTATTTTTGGGCCTACCCAAGGGGGCCTTATGTATACATTGGTTTATATAGGAAACAGCCTTAAATATTTTTTTCTCTAAAATTATTTAATTTTAAAACGAATTAAATATTTCCATATTGTACAACCTGTGGACATAGGCTAATAATTATAGCAAATCAGTATTGAAAATCTTTTATCTATTACTCTAAGACTTTCATGTTTGGTATTTCACATCAGCTTCACTTCCAAGTGTTAGCGTAAAAGCCTCATTGGCCTCTTGTTATATTTACTAAATGGATTTTTTTTTACATTTTTGAAACAATTGATAATAATAATAATTGAAATAAATTATAAATAAATAAATAAATAAATAAATAAATAAATAAATAAGACATTTTCTGTGGGTTGGTCAGCCTAAAATTTTCGTTATTTTGTTATAAAGTAAATTTGAATGTTTTAGAAAAAATGCAAGATTTTATTACAAGCCTAAGATCTAGTTTTCTTCGTATCCAGTTCCAATTCTTAGGAAGTTTTTGAAAATAAGAGGTCTCCATATTTGCTTATTCTGTTGTAAAGAATCAATTTGTGTTTGATTTGTTATAATTGTCAAGGTCTGGTCGAGTTTATAGATGATAAAGACTAGATGAGCCTTTTTTATGCACTTTTTACAATTTATTGAATTATATATATACAAATACACACAGTATTTCCATTACAATAGGTGACATCATTAAATCCACTAATACTGTTTGTTATTTCATAATGTGGTTACATCACAATTACAGGAACCTACAAATAATACATTTTATTTTACAATTTGATTAAAATTCACTTTTACTACATTTACTATATTTTTACTTTTGTTAGACTAATATTCCTTGTATGTCAATTATTTTACAATGAACATACAAAACTAAACATACATTATTTTTCAATGTATAACACATTCATACTACAGTAGTACATTATAGTGCTAGCACATCACTATAAAACACCATGTTTCCTTACAAACAAATTACCACATTATGAAGAAAACTGCATTTAAATAAATTACTGTTGTATTATCAATTTACATATCATCATACAAAAAATAAATTTATGAAGTTATCTGAGTATTTCCAGGAATTAAGTTTATAAAACATTAAAACATTATCAAACTCACCCAGAAGCACCGGCCAAACTGTACAAGTATTGAATTTCACCAAACTGGTAAACTTGGCTGTATATAAGTAAAAGTTTTCTGCATATAACACATAAAAATCACAAAATACCAAAAAAGAGCAGAATAACACTTCTTTACATGTGCAGGAATGTTCTAACTACTCATTTACACCTGTATATCCAGGTAGTTATGCATGATTACATATGTGAACACTTGTCTTAGAGAGGCTATGTGCAGGGTGAATATTGGGTATAATAAGGGTACAGTATAAAATATTTTTCTTTTATGAAAGAGATTTATTTATATGTATATACAAATTTACACATTAAATGTGACAATACCTCCCCATAAGGGAAAGTACGAAGTACTTTTAGAACTACATTTAATGTTTGAATTTACACAGTATACTTACTTTTATTTTCAATTCATATTTTTGTAGCATTCCATTGCTTTTGACACTATATTCTACTTAGGTAATCTGCACCAACATTGTCTTTACCTTTGATTACATTTATTCTAAATCTGTATGGCTGTAGACTAAGAGCCCACCTCATCAGCCTGGAATTAACTAGCTTTGCTTTATTCAGGTATGCCAAAGGCTGATGGTCAGTTTCTATAATAAATTCATTGCCGTATAAATACCTTTTGAATTTCTGTATACCCCACACAAAAGCATAACATTCTTTTTCTATAGTTGAGTAGTTACACTCACTTTTTTTTAGTTTTTTACTTGCATATGCTATAGGTCTCTTGTTACCTTTGTCATACTGCATAAGCACTGCTCCAATTCCTTTGTCTGAAGCATCGGTTATAAGGATAAAAGTCTCAGACATATCTGGTAATTTTAGAACAGGTGACACAGTCAGTGAATTTTTTAAAGACTTAAAGGCTAATTCTTGAGCATTTCCCCATTGCACTTTATTACACATACCTTTCTTTGTCAAATCTGTTAACGGTGATGCTACATGTGCAAAATTAGGAATATACTTCCTGTAGAAACCAACAAGACCCAAGAATGACCTTACCTGCTTCTTGGTCATAGGACGTGTGGCATTTTTAATCGTTTCTACTTTGTCTGAGTTTGGAGCTATGTGGTCTTCTCCAATGCAATGTCCTAAGAAATCTAGTTTACTATATGCAAAAGAGCACTTACTTGGTTTTATTGTCAAATTGGCATCTCTTAATCTAGAAAAAAGTTCTCTAAGAACCTGTAAATGCTGTGAGAATGTTAAAGTATAAATGATAATATCATCAATGAAATTATCTATGTTACTCATACCATGTAAAAGTTTTCTCATCAGTCGAGAAAAGGTTGCTGCAGCTGTGACCAATCCGAAAGGCATTACACGGAATTGAAACAAACCTTTAGGTGATGAAAAAGCTGATTTAATTTTGGATTCAGGAGTTAAAGGAATTTGCCAATAACCCTTTGACATATCTAATCGGGAATAAAACTTGTTACCTGCAAATTTTGCAAACATTTCATCTGTGTCTGGCATTGGTTCTGCATCGAAGATAGTGATTTTGTTAAGAGATCGATAATTTATACATACCCTATTACTATTGTCCTTTTTCTTTACCATCACTATGTTTGCAGAATATGGACTGTCAGACGGTTCTATAACTTTTAGATCTAACATTTTACTTACCTCTTTATTAATTGAATCAATGACAGAATATGGCATTTGGTGACATCTATCTCTTATTGGCTTGTCAGTAGTAGTTTTTATATCATGCTCAAGTAATTTTGTATAGCCTGGTAGGTCACTTAAAACATCTGAATAGTCATATAATAGTTTCTTGAGATCTGCTACTTGGTCTGAAGATAAATCTAAAGAAATGTCAACTTGTTCTGGCCCTTCAGTTTTACCATTAGGTACTAAGTCAATTGAAATTCCTGAATCACTTTCATCATCACAATCAACTACTACTGAATTCACAACTGCCATAGCTGCTGTAATTTCATTTGGTTCATATTTTCTTTCCATATACCTTTTCAATAAATTGGCATGAAATGTCTTTAATTTCCCATTCATATCGATTTTGTAAACAACAGCACTAACTTTCTCTACTATGTTAAATGGACCTTTCCACTGCATTAATAATTTATTATTATCTGTCGGAAGTAATACTAATACCTTTTCACCCACTTTCATATTTCGCTGTCTGGTTTTCCTATTGAAATACTGCTTGTATCTTCTAGATGCATTTTCGAGATTTTCCTTTGCCAGGTTACATGTAGATTCAATTCGGTCACGCAGATCTATTACATACTGATAAGTTGATTTGACTTGTGGGTCTGCTATTTCACGTGTCCAAAGTTCTTTAAGAATAGTCATGGGACCCCGAACTGTGCGACCATATACCAATTCAAAAGGTGAAAAACCTAGACTTTCCTGTGGGACCTCTCGATATGCAAATAATACTGCATTAAGATATTTGTCCCAATCTTTTGGACGCTCAGAACACATACGCTTCAACATTTGCTTTAATGTACCATTAAAACGCTCTACTAACCCGTTACACATTGGATGGTACGGAGTTGTGGTTAACTGTCGAATTGAAATAAGCCTGCTAACTTCAGTCATTAAACCTGAGGTAAACTGTGTACCCATATCAGTAAGCATCTCTTGTGGGAAACCTATTCTACTAAAAATATCTACTAGTGCTTCAGCTACTCTCTCAGTATCAATGGTTGGTAAAGACACAGCTTCGGGATAGCGGGTAGCATAATCCACCAGTGTTAGTATGTATCTATTTCCCCTATCTGTAATAGGTTGAAGAGGTCGAATCAAATCTACAGCTACACGTTTAAATGGTTCATCTATTAATGGCATTTTTTCTAATGGTACTGTCATTATCCTACCCTTGGCAACCATTCTTTGACAAGTATCGCAAGACTGACAAAACCTTCTTATGTCTGCTTGAACCCCTGGCCAATAAAATTCTGACAACACTCGACTTACAGTACGCCTTGTGGCTAAATGTCCTGATATTATAGACTCATGAGCAAGTTTCATGACTATAGTTCTATACTGTTCTGGTACAACTAATTGTTTAAAAACTTTTCCACTGTCTACTGATGGTGAAATAAACTGTCTATACAACAGTCCGTTCTTACAAAACCATAAAACCTTACCAGTTTTGGTGTTTAAAGTTGCACCATCTGCTACAAGTTTTCTTATTTTAGCAAGTGATGGATCAGTTCTCTGGGACTCTCTTATGTCATCAGGGTTTATTTCCTCTTTAATAATTTCTGGAACCTTCATTTTTAAAATAGGTTTTAATTTTTTTCTAGCTTGCAATCTGGTTTCGACAGCATTAATCTGATTCCATTCAGGGTCTGGGTCATTAGGAGCTCTAGCATTATCAATATTGCCAATAATTAGGTCATAAACAGGAGTCTCCATACACCATGCCTGATACTTACCCTTTAGAAAAGGAGTATCTATTTCAATAACTGCAACAGGAACTTGAATCTTAGTACCATCAGCGAGCACGCAATGTTTGAAAGATCCTGTCAAACATTTTTCATCTATTTTCTCCCTACGAACAACTAAACCACTACACCCTGTATCTCTTAACACTGTCACAATTTTACCCTCACAAATTCCAGATGAAGTGGGCATAACAACTTGTGTATTCTGACATGATGAACTAAGTACAGGTGTTGAAGATATACATGAGGATTCAGTAAATGTATATGTTGGTAGAGTACAAGCACCACATATTTCAACTGAAGTTTCAACAGTCTCGCCTTGTACTTTCATGCAGTTTGTTTCAGAGTCATCTTCCAATAAACTATGTATTTGACCAAAACCTGAACATTCTGATGCAATGTGTCCCAATTTCTTACATTTAAAACACATCCTTTCACTTTTGGGTACAAAAGGTTTGGTATGCTTGGTTTGTGTACTATCTATCTTACCTGCTTGATTTGTATTTACATGTTGTTTATTTCCCTGTGAAACTTTCTGAGCTTGAGATACTGATATTTGTGTTTGATTTATACCTTTGTTAGTAAGGTTAACAGCACTAGTAAACCTAGCCTCACGAAACTGATCAGCTAAATCTGCCATTTGATTGATGGTTTTGGGTGT
Source organism: Tegillarca granosa (assembly GCA_029721355.1). NCBI lineage: Eukaryota > Metazoa > Mollusca > Bivalvia > Arcoida > Arcidae > Tegillarca > Tegillarca granosa. Next base: position 12,130,748 of record CM056599.1, read on the forward strand.
TCGTTCCTTGAGAAATAGCGCCAATTCTTTGTTACACACATGAATAAATTGATCTCTCATCATTAAATCAAATAGCTCTTGATATGTGTTGCCAATTTTGGCCATATCAATCCACCTCTTAAGGTAGCTAGATAACCTAACTGAAAATTGCATGAATGACTCACCAATTTCCGGTCTACCTGATCTGAACTTCCTTTTAAATCCATCTTCTGTTAAATCATACCTTCTTAACAAAGCCGTCTTTAATTCTTCATAATTTTGAGCTTGTTCTGATGGCATTAATGCATACACATCTAAGGCCCTACCTTTCAATAAAGCACTAAGATTAATAGCCCAATTAGCAGGGTCCCACTTTTGAGCATTTGCATACCTCTCAAATCGTTGTAGATAGCTATCCATCTCATCTTTTCCTTCTTCAAATGCTGGTATTTTAGGAATTGTAGCTTTAACTGGTATTACACTTGGAGTCACTGGATTACTTACGTTTAATTCTGCTTGCCTTACTAATAACTCCATTTGTTGACTATGTAATAATTGCTTTAACTTTACCTCATTTTCACTCTTTTCTCTTTCAAGTTGTAATTGCATAGCTAATGTTTCTTTTGTTTTTCTACCTTTTCTAATTGTAATTTATACTCACGTTCTTCTTTCTCTCTTATTCTATTTAAGTTCCTTTCATCTCTCATAAGAGCTTGCTGTTCTTTAATAAAACTCCTTAAGTCCTCACCTTCATAACCTAAACCAGTTCCAAAGACTTTTAATTCCTCAAGACTATCCATACTTACAATGTTTAAAATATACAATAATACTCTACACAAAATATTCTTGGAATGGAGTAATATTACAAACATACGCTGATATTTACTACTCAGATTATTTTACAAATTGCAAATATACCCATACACATAGTTCTCTGCACCCAAGTGCAAACAAATTGCATCAGTCATACACCAAGATATTCAGAACAGCCAGTATATCAGTTAAGTAAATGTTTACTTACATACTTATACAGCAGAATAAGCCGTATACATCTGGGTATGAATGAAACTGTTCAGATACTGCTCCTGGGTTCCAGAATACTCAAATTACTTCATAACAATGCTGAAAAATAATATATATATAAAATAATAATTAAATCTGCACATAATATTAACAATACATTTGTTTTCTATCACAAAAAAAAAAAAAAAAAAAAAAAAAAATAATAATAATAATTCTCAATTATGAATAAATTGTTCATATACACATTTGATTTTGAATAAAAAAAAATAATAATCTGGTAAATCTAATGTCTCTATTTGTCTCTTCTAACAAATTCAAAGTCTTCTCCTTTCACTATTTTTGAGTAAACCAAATCTAACACCATAATTACCGGGTATAAATAAATATTGCATTGTAGTATTGTAAAAATTCATATCATTTAAACCATCAGCTCATTTCACTAAATGTCTTATCTTGCTTGTATTCATCATCTGCTATCCCACTTCTGACACCAATTTTGTCAAGGTCTGGTCGAGTTTATAGATGATAAAGACTAGATGAGCCTTTTTTATGCACTTTTTACAATTTATTGAATTATATATATACAAATACACACAGTATTTCCATTACAATAGGTGACATCATTAAATCCACTAATACTGTTTGTTATTTCATAATGTGGTTACATCACAATTACAGGAACCTACAAATAATACATTTTATTTTACAATTTGATTAAAATTCACTTTTACTACATTTACTATATTTTTACTTTTGTTAGACTAATATTCCTTGTATGTCAATTATTTTACAATGAACATACAAAACTAAACATACATTATTTTTCAATGTATAACACATTCATACTACAGTAGTACATTATAGTGCTAGCACATCACTATAAAACACCATGTTTCCTTACAAACAAATTACCACATTATGAAGAAAACTGCATTTAAATAAATTACTGTTGTATTATCAATTTACATATCATCATACAAAAAATAAATTTATGAAGTTATCTGAGTATTTCCAGGAATTAAGTTTATATCGCGAAGCGATTCATGTAACTTTGAACGTTGGACTGATGTTGTCATACCTCAATGACAACATTCAAAATGACATTCAATCCTTATATTTACATTCTTTTTTGTTTTCGAAAGGGGCATTGTAAATTACCGATGTTGCTGATGAAGGCAGTGTTTCATACTTCAAGCGAGATAGCTCGCATTTTTGACCGACTAAACAGAAGAGCCATTTTTTCAATAGTGCAAATTGTAGTTCCTTCAATCATTGTGTATTTTTTATCTTTGTTCGTTCTTTCTGAAAAAAGTATCTTATTTACATTAATATTACATAAGAAACAACTTCATTTTTCCTTCGTAAATTTTACTTCGTTCTTCTTGCACTGCCGACAGCGGACTTACCAAAAGTGGTGAGACGGTTGACCTAGATATGTCGTCATTTTCGAAAAATCAGTTATTGTACAAGAACTGAAGAAGTGAGATGACAGCAGGCTGCAGTTACAGAAGTATAGACATTAACTAATTGGTATTTAATCGATATAACTGTCCATATACACAACCCGTGTTGCTACACTGCATTTTGTTGCAAGTTATGAATGAAATTGTGAAATTATGAATGAAAAGGTAGTTCCGTGGTATTCATTCGCCATAAAGTGATCAGCGCTCAGAAGGAAGCTGATTGGTTGCAATTCAAATGGGCGTGTTTTCACTAAACTTAGCGCGTGATTCGATGTTGTCATCGAGAAATGATAACATCGGTCGTTGGCTTGATTCATATAAGGCGATAACATCGGTAATGTAAATATAAAACATTAAAACATTATCAAACTCACCCAGAAGCACCGGCCAAACTGTACAAGTATTGAATTTCACCAAACTGGTAAACTTGGCTGTATATAAGTAAAAGTTTTCTGCATATAACACATAAAAATCACAAAATACCAAAAAAAGAGCAGAATAACACTTCTTTACATGTGTAGGAATGTTCTAACTACTCATTTACACCTGTATATCCAGGTAGTTATGCATGATTACATATGTGAACACTTGTCTTAGAGAGGCTATGTGCAGGGTGAATATTGGGTATAATAAGGGTACAGTATAAAATATTTTTCTTTTATGAAAGAGATTTATTTATATGTATATACAAATTTACACATTAAATGTGACAATAATCATGGGTTGCTGTTTGCATATTTTTTTCAGCTAAAACTTCTATATATATATATATATATATTTAAATTGTTGACTTTATATTTAGGTTGTGTTCCAGATCGAGATTACTGGCAAAATATAGCAAATGCAGAAACCTTTAAAGGTAAGTATGTACCAGTTGTTTAAGTATTATTTCAGGTAAATTCTTCTCTAAAATGTTTAGTGTGTTAATCACTACATCAACTGTCACTTATGCTATATATATATATATATATATATATATATATATATATATATATATATATATATATATATATATATATATATATTATTTTCTCCCTTCGTATCTAATTTACATATTTACATAACAAAGGTATTATATTTTATTTTAGTGGCTTTTTCATAACGACTTGAGGCGGGAGCTAGACATAAATATGTTACAGTAAATAAGTGTAATCGGTAATTACATGTATTTACAAAGATGGTCAGTAGTACATGTAATTGCTGGCAGATTTAGTGATTTCATGAAATTAATGAATTGGTCAGGTAATACCTGTAATTACTGTTTTTTTTTAAATTTTACACATGAACAATATCATCTGAACGTTCTACTAGAACAGAATTCAGCAGCAATTTATTTGTTTTATTTATCAAACTTAATTAAACACGAAATACATTTAGTTAAAACTCAACATATGAAATTATTGAACATGAAATAAAATTATAAATTCAAAAATCATCTTTGAGCATTAACCATATTATAAACCATTAATCAATGAAAGAAGTCATTTATGCATAGGGAGTTATATACGCCTCCTCGAGTTGCAAAATATTTGATTGAACACATTTAAAGTTCCTTTTTGTGCATCCATATTTATATGTGTACTTCACAAAACACTTTATTGTTCCCACTGAACTAACCTAGCTGCCTTCCTAATACTTATTTCATGATCAAATATTAACGCATATGTTACCTAAACAATGGATTCCGTGGTAGATGGTGGGAACTGGTTACTTGTGTAACATCATGTTAAAATTCCATGTTATGTATCAAGTCTGAATTTATCACATTCATTATCATGTTCTACCACTGTCCCCTGTCCACACTTGGAATAGACACAGTTACTTTGTCATTCACTTGAAAAGGCCTGAGAATATGATTGCTCCTTGAGAGCATTCTATCTGCTTGAACCACTTGCATGATGTTCTATATGAATTGATTCTAACCTTGCACATACATTACATATAGTATCATCAGAGGTATTAGTTTAAAAAGTGCACTACACTTTTCACAGACATGTTTAAAATCTAAAGGAGGGTAATTGATGTGTTTGGCACTTGTTGAAGTGTCCTGATTATCATCAGTCCGCTTATGATTTCCTACCAGTTCTTCTTTGGAAGAAGAAACCTGTCACATTTGGTATTAACCTATTTGTACAATTCTGTTGTAATTTGTATTTGTTTTTCATCTAAATCTGCCATCATGAAGCAATATTCAAAACTGACTGTAGTTTTATAAGATATATCTTTGTTCACTAAATTTTACTCATTATGATTTATGTTCATCATTGAAATTTATATATATAAGTGGTCAGTAAATAGGTGTAAAAATGATAAATAAATTTAGTAATTACCTGTATTTACTGGAACATTTTAGGAAATAATAACTAACTCCACCGAGGATTACAGGTAGTTACTTAATTTTAGTAATTACATGCAATTCCTGATTTCAACTATTTACTGTAGCATTTATTTTGGTGGTGTTGTTTTTTAAACACAATGACTTACTTACTACTTTCAGGCAGAGAGTATTTTTTAAGTCAAACTGCTGACCTTCAAGGAGACTCTACAGATACAGTTCTTTGTTTAGACATATCCGAAAGCATGGAAGGAGACGCATTTCAAGAAATGATAAAGACTGCAAAAATCTTTATATATGGTATATATAAACACACACACACACACACACACACACACACACACTATATATATATATATATATATCTATATATATATATATATATATATATATATATATAATGTTTTTTTAATGCCTCCTTCTCATTGATCAATTACAAATAAAGTGAGATATAAAGACTTGCAGCTGGAGATAATGTACTTAGTAATAGAATGTATCAACATTTAATAAATCAAAAAAAAAAAAAAAAAAAAAAAAAAAAAAAAAAAAAAAAAGTAATAAAGCTTAAATAGATCAAGAAAAAAAGTATTTAACCTTGTCGTTAAATGAATATCTTTCACTACTGATTGTAACTGTCCAAACGTAGACAGATAGTGGATGTTCAAAATTATTTACAGATGAATGTAGTCCAAGTTGTCTTGTAAAAGTCCTTCCATCCCATTTTTATTATCAATCATTAAGAAAATCACAATTTTATCATTCCGATTACTACGAAGATAGTACTTTCGATGAAAATTATGATAAAAGTAAATTGTACTTGCTCCCCTTTCTTTTTTTCGCTTATGTGTTTGATATTGTGATTTGAAACTGTTGCAGGAATTATGTCTGTTGCAAAAAGCAAACACCAAGAAGAAAACATTTCTATAGTAACATTTGGACATGAAACAAGGATTGTTAGTTACTTAAGTAAAGATTACCAGTACCTCATCGATACATTAGGTATGTAGAATTAAAATAGTAAAAGTTTAAATTCTGTTTTAGAATAAGATTTTGATAGAATTCTCGTTTTGATTTGGTAAGACCTCTTCCTCAAGTGTTTGTACATTTCAATTTTCTTTAGTTTGTCAACCGTAGTCCCTCATTTGTTGTCCGTAAAACTTTCATTAAAAACTACGTCTTTTCAATAACAATTTAAGCAATGACAATAAAATGTTCCAGTTTTCTTTTCAGACCTGAGCCGATTTAGATTTCTAAGTTCATTGAACAAAACTATTTTAAAAGATCACAGTGACCATAAATAGAAAATTTTTAAACTTCTCCTTGTCACGCACGTAAGGACATGAGGAATAAAAATTCGTATATAGTTTATTACTAATAATATGTAGCATAGCCCTAAAACCTTTTTCCTTCAACCTAGATGTCGAGGGTCTTGATACTAAAAAACAAAATTTTAGATTCAAAACTCTTACGAGTTCGTAGCTCTTATATTAACATGAACTCAACTTTCATGTAAATTATTTAACAAAACATACCTGCTTAATTTGGCTATGTCATGAACACATGTCGGAAATTCGTTCCCCATCAGTATAACTGTTACCTTTTGAAAGAAAATTGATAACGCTCTTGCCATGAAATTAAAGTAGATAGAACTTTCATTTTTTACTTAAATAATCAATGCGTGTTGCTCTACGAACACTGCAGAACTGTTTGACACTGCACTGTATCAAAAGTCAAAGTTAACAAGAGTTAAAAAACTAGTCTTGCTTCATAGACTGTATTTTAGTTTTTATTCTTCAACTTCACAAGCGTTTGTAAAGATTTACGTTAAAAAGTAATTACCTTGGTTTAAGACGACTAACGCATGTAGGTAGTGAAATTGCCTTTTCATTAATTTTCAGACTATGAACAATTGCGCGTTAAATTTATTCTTTCTAAAAGATTGTGTGCATTATATTGTTGTTTTTTTATTTATTTATCATTAAAGATGGGTTACATGCTGGTGGTCCGTCACCAATGGAAGGAGGGCTTTTATTGTCAGTTTCAAGTCTTCTTGCTAAACGTGAGTAATAAAAACAAATTAATAAGTTTAGGTGAATTAAAAATAATAGAACTTATTAAACAAGCAACAAATTACAATAGGAGAAAAAACTTTCGACTATAATACACGATCGTGGTATAAGCTTACACAACAAAGAATAAAAGACACATCCTCCATTTTAGACGAAAAATGTTTATGTGTAAATTCTGTTGGAAGACACAACGTTTGTCTTTTTTTGCCATTAGAGATCCATGAATATTTACATCTCAAAATGAAAAATAAGTATTGAACAAACAGTGAATTATCTTTTCTCCCTGAAAACATTATACTCGTAGTTTTTATTAATTATTTTAGCAGTTATTATGAATTAGTTTTGAGGTCTGAAAATGTACTGCGCTTAACATAGTTGAAAATGTTTGACTTTGCATAGAATAAATAACAATATTGCAACATTGTTTCTGATTAAAAGGCTTATTTGAACGAAGATTTTACTATATTATATATGATAGATATAAAATAGGGCTTAGATATTTTTGTTGACTTCTTCATATTTTATACGAAAATCTAAATATTTTCCTAGAAACAGTAAAATGCAGGTAAATATTATGAAGTTTAACAATTAAAAGTTGTCAAAATAGAATCGTAATCACGCTCATCTTATGTTGTTAGGTATTGTACTATAACCTGATCCTTTGTATAAAAAGTTTTACAATGACTCGGTTATAAATAAAACTTGATCATACTAATCTATGTCCGAATCAAAATCCCAAAAATTAAAAACTTTGAAACCTGGCTAATTCAGTTATACACGTGACGGTGTAATCGTAAACTTCTATCAAGGCCGTAGGTGCTATTGTAGATTCATTTGATTGCATGTATATATATGTTATTAATATGATTTTTTTTTAATTACAGCCATGCACAACTTACAGGGTTATCATATACGACCGAGAATAATCCTTATGACAGATGGATTAGCAACACCAGGCGTAATTGTAGAAGGCAAAGATAATCAATATATTGAATTTACTCATAGAGTAATGGTATGCATACGCTTTTTATGTTAACGGCCTTAATAACAAGAATAGATTATTGTTTTTGCCAATGAAATATTTTGATTCAATTGATGTTTTGTATGATAATCTTACAAGACAAATGAAAAGTTTTTGTTTTGAAAAATAATACACTGGACAAAGCTAAGAATCACTTTTTAAAGAAATATGATATAATGTATATTAATTGATAATGACGTCTTAATGTCTCCATATTATACTAGGATCTATTGTTTTAAACATTAGTTGCTATTAGCACGTGCCCTTCGTTTATACCTGGTTATAAACGAATACTTAGTCTAGGGTTTAAATAAAAGTGGTTTTTGAAGGTCGAAGGTGTATGCCATTTTTGGTTTATGATTACTTCTGCAAGAAACCTAACATTTTATTTATCCATTGGCGTCGTTGGAATCCTATTCTTGTCACGGATGAATCTAAATTGTTGACGTAAATGACCACGGAAGGCATGAATCGCATATGGTAAATAATCGTTTAAGTGGCGACTCAGTGATGATATGGGTTGGGATATGTATAAATAAATACACCCAGCAACACACGTTTGATCATGTGTCTCTTACAGGTGTCTAGTATAAGGATAACTGCAAGATCTTTCGCTAGTGATATCAGGCCCCTTTAATGGACCATGATGCCTGACGGTTTGTAGATAATATCTTCGAGATAAGAGTACTCAACTCGTGGATTGACCGAGTCGATCTCCTGACTTGAAAATATGGCACTTTTGGGACTTCCTACAACAACGAATTTCGAAACACTCACAAACTCGGCTTATAGACATGAGCTAACAACTGTGCTACTTGAGGAATGGTCTAGATGACCACGATTTGCCGCTTGAACTGATCAATATTCTGAAAGAATATTTCTTATATTAGTACATTTTCGGTCCATGTAGAATTCCATTTTGTTTTCAGGTGTTGTCATACTTAGTTTATCCTCAGATTATTACATGTGAATGAATTCATGCAAAAATCTTATAAAATCTTTATTAATGTCTTTATCAGTTACTGTATTTAATATTGTTGAAAAAACTTTCCACAACTTTAACTTTTCATAACTTTTGATTCTCATGTAAACGGGGTCGTGAAATGAATGAATTGGTTCGTTTATGTGTATCGATCCTCATTAATTTATTAAATGTAAATAACAATAAGATATGATATAATACCACCTGAAAGTGAAACAAAATCATAGTTTAATATGCATGTACCGGTTTTACTTTCAGTCATATATATATATATATATATATATATATATATATATATATATATATATATATATAAAGTAAATTAATATCAGTAGTTTGCAAACATAAATTAATCACATCTGGTCAGTATTAACTCATACTTCTAGTCAGTTTTAATTTGGTATTGAATATTAAATACAGATGTTGATTATTATTATTATTATTATTATTATTATTATTATTATAACTATTATACTTATTAGTATTATGAGAAAATTAATTTGTAGGATAGATTTACGGGACTTTTATCTTTATACTAGACACCTGTAAGAGACACATGATCAAACGTGTGTAGCTGGGTATATTCATTTATACATATCCCAACCCATATCATCACTGAGTCACCACTAAAACGGTCATGCTGTACCGGTTTCACTTCACTTTCAGTCACACACACACACACACACACACACACACACACACACATATATATATATACTGTAACCATGTCAACAATGAAAAGATGAACTGATGAGTGAACTAACATTATATCACAAAATCTAATCATATCATATCTAACTAGACGTAACATGATTTATATTGAGCCATTACCAACTATTATTTATATATATATAGAGATAACAGTGTTTTGAACTGATTTATAATCATAATATTAACAAAACAATTTATATCAATTTTTATACATATTTACATACCCTGTGGCTGGGCGAGAGTGTCTCTAAATTGGTATTCTCTACACATATATTATAAAACTAACCTAAACACAGAATAAAACCTATTGCTTACCACATGGTCTAACAAAATGTTACTGACAGAAACAGATTATGTATGAGAATATAAAATAACACACTTTCACTTACTTTCATACTGAATATGTGAATTTCAGTATTTAAGTGCATTTTAATGAAACTTAAATTTTAAGAAATTAAAATGTTTATTTTAATATTTGCATATGTAATTTTATAAATTAAATGGAAGAATGAGTTAAAGGGGCTTACTAAAATTCAATCTAAGAAGTCAAATGTATATAATAACTACTACAGATGAACTACAAATTTACTACCAAAACCTATTACCTAATATTACTGACCAATGAAAACAAAGAAATGACCAGTTTTCAACTTATATAAGATACAAGTGCTAAGAGAGACAACTCAAGCAAAACCTTAACAACACAATACAATTTGATTAGAACTTACCTAGTACATTCAATCCATTAATCATCTTTTTAATATATATTTTATAGAATTAATTAAATACTAACCTTAAATGATGTTTTAAGCAACTAAACAAAAAGTATTAAATTAAAAAAAATAAAACAAATGAATATCTAAATCTAAATCTAAATATATACAAATATTTACACTGCCGAACGCACACACACACACACACACACACACACACACATATATTATTCCAGAAATAATGTGATCTTTGTGCGTAGATAATATGCTGAACGAAAAAGTTAAATACGGTCAGATTTTAAATAAAACGTAATGTATTCAAATAGCGGTTCCTTGTTTTTACAATCTAGAGGTGAATAATGATTGTAATAAAAACTAATTCAAATAATAATGATTATTCATCTGAGGATTGTGAAAACATAAAAGTGCTAATAAATACATAACGTTTTATTTAAAATCTGACCGCGTTTGAACTCTTTTTTTAGTATATATATATATATATATATATATATATATATATATATATATATATATATATATATATATATTCTTTCAGATACATTTTTAGGCCGTTTCCTGCTCTTTTAATGTATCATACACTTTTATTGTGTCAAATGGAACCAAATAACGATTGTTTTTTTTTTTGACAGATGGAAATAAACGCAGTTTCAACATTCATAAGCGATAAGCGTTATGCGGTATATTGCATTCCCTTTGGCGTTGCAGACCAGGTAAAACAGATTTTTTTTTTGCTAATTAATCGATGCTAATTAAAACAATTAAAAATGCTTATTTTTAAAAGATATTATTTAACGCCCATTTGTCCCGTAGTCATTAAAAGCACGTTATTGAAAGTACAAGCAATGACGGTGTACCTTCGTCAATACATTTTGTTAAAATATATTAACGTATTTACAAAATAAACGTTTCTTAAACATCTTATTTTTAACATTTTTAACTCTGGGCTTTGTTTGTTAATATAATGAAACTTTCTATCCCCAGAAACTAAATACGAAAAACGGGTCACTATTTGAGCTAGTTGAACGCTTAAGAGTAACACATTATCTAAAGCATTACATACTAATAAGCTATGCTCAGCAAACGTATATATGTTTAAACGAAAGGTAAATACCGGACATTGTTAAAAAGTCTAATAAGTTGAACACTTCCTAACATTCTTTACCTTGTCAAATCATTCAACTCCACATAGACAATTATAGATGACGTTTGTTGATAATCCCAAATTTGGAATTTATGTGAATGCTAATTTTACTAATGAGCATGAAATAAAGATATGATGAATTCTTCAAGTTTGGACTTGCACCTCAATTAAACGACAAACATCAAATATTCGCTATTTGCAAGAACTTCCCTGCTTGTCCTGCATATGATGTATATGGTTCACAGTTAATACGGTGAGGTAGAGCTTTTTCCCACTACGAGGACTTTCTACAACGAAAGCAAGCTGCTAAATATATAACGAAACCTGCTTATTGCTAACAATTAAATTGTGAATTGAAGGATATTGCAAGATTTTGGTAATCAGTGCTCTTATTTATGGTTGTCATCACAATATTTTTAACATGTATGAAGCTACTGTATCCAGTAACTTATACTAAATATGATTGACCATAGTTCCATGTTCCTTTCATTTTCAAATGAATTTTGTATGTAGCTATTTAGACAGAAATGTGTTACCTTTCCAGAGTATCCGAACTTATTTCCTTGATGGAAGTTTACGTGTGTAACACTGAATTGGCAAGTTTTCAATTTTTTAAAGGGGGAGGGGTGGGGGTAATGATTTGGACAAGGATTGGTTTATTTTATTTTGTTTATCTTTATTTAAATTGCTAATCTATTATTACTTTGATTTTTCACAAGCCGATTACATCATTATTTAAGTTCTTTTTTATTTTTGAAATTAAGACATATCTTAATATTGTGACGGAAAACACCGGAGGTAAAATTATTCCAGCTTACGAAATCCAAAGACTAGTTCATATGACCAGCAATTGTGTAAGTATTAAATAACGAAATCACAATTAATTTTTCACAATTATTATTCATGAAAAATAAGAAAAACAAAAAAAAATTATGAAATAAAATAACAGCAAAAGCATTGACTGTTATAACAGAATTAAAAAGAACATAAGTTTGATCAGATACGTTAAATTTGGTCACGGTTTCAGAAAAGCAGTAAAGAATATCTGTGTATAAGCAATGTTAGACATATGAAACAATAAACTCGTGATTTGTCTCTAAAACATAATAAATTGAGTTCTTTTTATGAATTCCAAACATTTTGCAATTTGTTATATTCTGTAGATTATGGCAACAAACATGAAACATTTTCACTGTATACCTGGCGAGGATTGGAAGTCGATCATACAGCAACAACTCGGTAATTCGTTATCCGAAAAAGATTTTGTAAGTTAAAATCTTTTTTATATTTTAAGGAGTGTCCACGGATAATTGAGAAAAATTAAGCGAAAAAAAGTTATTGATCAAGAACATATTTGTTGTGTTTGGCAACATATTTTTCCACTCAAATAATCGCTATACCAATGGGAATAGAACCTTGTTAAACCTGGAAAGACTGTCGTCAAATAATCATAACAATAATAGTTCAAGAACCATTTCTCATTTTTTCTAGTGAGCTTGATATAAACAATACGGCTTATTTTTCATGTTCTGCTTCATATGTGGACTTATTTCTCAATTGTAACACCAACGCAAGCTACGTTTGAAGCTGTACGACAAATCTGGTTTTTTATTATCAATTTTCTTTTTTAAATGCAATTAAGTTCCTGCTTCTTCGTGTCAGAGTTATTGAATATTTTTATAACAAAGCATACTACTTGAAAATGGTTAATATTAAATAAAAGTACCAATTCAAAATTTGCTGTGCCATATGTGCACATTTGGGAAGTTGATCCTCATCAATGAGTCTAGGTTAATCAAGATCGTTATCAGTATATTGTTGATAAGTATGAAGTTACCCTTGAAATTTACCCTTGATGTATTTGACTTCCTATAATTCCATTCTCAAGTTAATTTTGCAGTGGCAGGCGCAGCTAGCTATAGAGAGGTTCTCTCCCTTCGGAAGCCCTCCTCACTTTCCCGACGAAAGTTAACATATTATTTAATATATAACTCTAATGCCTGTTAAATTTTGATGTGCCATATTAGCACATTTCGGAAAACCATTCCTCATCAGTGACACTAGGGGCCGAAAAGTTTGATAGATATAAAAAGTAAGCCAACGGTTGAAAATTAATAAATCTAAAGTTCCAAAATTAGCCAGTTTATTGCATGATACATGCGTGAGTACGTCAGTGCGTGTGTGGGTGCTTACACATTTTATTTTCGACATCTTTTCTAAAACTGCTTATCAAATTTTATTGTAATCCATAACTCAGTAGGCAGTACTTTGTGCTGTCAGAAAATATACCATCTAGCAAATTTTCAGGCGTCATAATTTTCAAATTTGTTTAAAACTAAAGTCTGTTCCCATATGCAAAGCATTCCTTAGCTGGATTTCGTTTCATATAATATTGGAACTTAAGACTCATTACTTTTTAAATGTTTGGCTTATGTTTTTTATCTATCAAACTATCAAACTCATAGTGTCACTGATGAGGAATGATTTTCCGAAATGTGCACATATAGCACACAGAAATTCAGCAGGTATTTGTTATATATTTAGCAGGGTTTTAGTTCGGGTGATGGTCTTAAATTTTTTCTTCTGGTTTTAACTAACCCGAACAAGACGGCCGCCGCTACTAAAATAGCCAAAAAATTTCTTCTCAAAAACCGTAGCTTGTAGACAGATGCTGATGTAATATTTGGATTTAGGATATTTAAACCATATTCATTATTACTAAAACCCCGTTTTTAGCTCACCTGACCGAAAGGTCATGTGAGCTTATGGCATGGCGCGGCGTGTGTATGTGCGTGCGTGTGTGCGTGTGTGCGTGCGTCGTTAACACCTATTTTCGACTTCTTCTCCAAAACTGCTGGACAGATTTCAATGATACTTGGTCAGAAGCATATATAGGCCGGTGCAATTCAGATTTGTTCATGGCGTTGCCATGGCTACCAAAACTAGGTCAAGGTGACCTAGGAGTCCAAAAATCTTAAAAAATCTTCTTCTCCAAAACCGATGATGGGAGAAAAAATCTGATGTGATATTTGACTTCTCTAGGGTCTTAAGCCTATAGTTTGTTCATTTCGTGAAATTTGGTCGAAAAATGGGTTACGCGTTTTTGCGTTTAATTAAAAAAATTTCGTAAAATGGTTTCAAATTTTTATAACTTGACTATTTGAACAGATAATGACATGGGGTTTTCAGTTTTGACTTTTTCTTGAAATGACCTTTAAATTAGGGTCAAGGTCACAAATCAAGGTCATGACCTAATTCATGATTTATGCAGTTTTAGGCAATTTTCTTGCAAATATTAAGAGAAAAATGAAACTAAATCATTGTTAAAATGTTCAGCATGACAAAATTTACCAAGGTACCAAGTTTCGTAACTATATGATAATCCATGTAGGAGTTGTTGCCCCTGAAATGTTAATTTTGGCTATTAAATACCAAAATTGTGCATTAGCTTGAAAACTATAATCTTTTTGTATAGGCATGTATATTAGAATATTGAAGGTATTGTGAAAATGATCATTTTGATATATGGTTCAAGGTCATATGATCAAAGGTCAAGGTCACAGATGCAGAAGAAGCCATAAATTGCTAATTATCTTGAAAACTATTAACTTTTTGTATAGGCATGTATATTAGAATATTGTAGGTATTGACATGACGATCATTTTGATATATGGTTCAAGGTCATATGTTCAAAGGTCAAGGTCACAGCTGCAAAAGAAGACTTAAATTACTAATTTTCTTGAAAACTATTAACTTTTTGTATAGGCATGTATATTAGAATATTGTTGGTATTAACATGACAATCATTTTGATATATGGTACAAGGTCATATGTTCAAAGGTCAAGGTCACAGCTGCAAAAGTAGACTTAAATTGCTAATTATCTTGAAAACTATTAACTTTTTGTATAGGCATGTATATTAGAATATTGTAGGTATTGACATGACGATCATTTTGATATATGGTTCAAGGTCATATGTTCAAAGGTCAAGTTTACATGTGCAAAAGAAGACTTAAATTGCTAATTATCTTGAAAACTATTAACTTTTTGTATAGGCATGTATATTAGAATATTGTAGGTATTAACATGGCAATCATTTTGATATATGGTACAAGGTCATATGTTCAAAGGTCAACGTCACAGCTGTAAAAGAAGACTTAAGTTGCTAATTATCTTGAAAACTATTAACTTTTTGTATAGGCATATACATTAGAATATTGTAGGTATTGATATGATGATCATTTTGATATATGTTTCCAGGTCATATGTTCAAAGATCAAGGTCACAAAGGTCAAGATCGCAGCTGCAAAAGAAGACTTAAATTGCCAATGATCTTGAAAACTATAATCTTTTTGTATAAGCATGTATATTAGAATAATGTAGATATTGTGAAAATGATCATTTTGATATATGGTTCAAGGTCATATGTTCAAAGGTGAAGGTCACAGATGCAGAAGAAGCCATAAATTGGTAATTATCTTGAAAACTGTTAACTTTTTGTATAGGCATGTATATTAGAATATTGTAGGTATTGACATGACGATCATTTTGATATATGGTTCAAGGTCATATGTTCAAAGGTCAAGGTCACAGCTGCAAAAGAAGACTTAAATTGCTAATTATCTTTAAAACTATTAATTTTTTGTATAGGCATATATATAAGAAAATTGTAGGTATTGCAGCATTGATCATTTTGATTTATAGTTCAAGGTCATGTGTTTAAAGGTCAATGTCACAGCTGCAAGAGAAGTCATAAATTGCTAATTATCTTGAAAACTATTAACTTTTTGTATAGGCATGTATATTAGAATATTGTAGGTATTGACATGACGATAATATATGGTTCAATCTCATATATGTTCAAAGGTCAAGGACATAGTTGCATAAGTATACTGAAATTTGTTAATGATTTGGAAATTATTCATTGCATTACAGTTACTTCATGCATATTATATAAGCTACTTATAAATGAAATGTGAGTGGATATATTTCTGATTAAGCTTTCTGGCAGTTCTTAACTTGAGAAAACTTTTTTAAAGTTTCAGTACCATTTATGTTGTCCTTTGCACTTTGCAAACAATTTTGGACATATCCTCAGGTGAGCGTTAAGGCCAATGGGCCTCTTGTTTAAGATTTGTAGCCACATTTCATATAATTTCACAATTTAATTTGGTGACAATGTTTTACTTCTAGGTGACCTAATGTACAACGTCAGTCTCTGCTCAAAATCTTATTTCAAAAGGTCTGAACACTCAGTAATATTTTAAATTTTCCCTCAAACTGAAAATTTTCTATGTCCAAAATCTCCACCTTGTGTTCCTTATAAGGCATCACCTGTTAAATTATTCAATAATTATGTGAGAAGTCAGTAAAATTTGCATAATAATACCTCAATGTTTAAATTTTTAGATAAATATTGCTTTAGTTTCATTTTTAGCTCACCTGACCGAAAGGTCATGTGAGCTTATGGCATGGCGCGGCGTGTGTATGTGCGTGCGTGCGTGCGTGTGTGTGTGTGTGTGCGTGTGTGCGTGCGTGTGTGCGTGCGTCGTTAACACCTATTTTCGACTTCTCCTCCAAAACTGCTGGACAGATTTCAATGATACTTGGTCAGAAGCATATATGGGCCGGTGCAATTCAGATTTGTTCATGGCATTGCCATGGCTACCAAAACTAGGTCAAGGTGACCTAGGGGTCCAAAAATCTTACAAAATTTTCTTCTCTAAACCCGATGATGAGAGAACAAATCTGATGTGATATTTGGCTTCTCTAGGGTCTTAAGCCTATAGTTTGTTCATTTTGTGAAATTTGGTCGAAAAATAGGTTACGCGTTTTTGCGTTTAATTTTAAAAAATTCGTAAAATGGCTTAAAATTGTTAAAACTTGACTTTTTGAACAGATAATGACATGGGGTTTTCAGTTTTGACTTTTTATTGAAATGGCCTTTAAAATAGGGTCAAGGTCACAAATCAAGGTCATGACCTTATTTGTGATTTATGCAGTTTTAGGCAATTTTCTTGCAAATTTTAAGAGAAATATGAATTCAAAACATTGTTAAAATGTTCCCCATGACAATATTGAAAAAGGTACCAAGTTTCATAACTATATGTTAATCCATGTATGAGTTGTTGCCCCTGAAATTTTATTTTTGGCTTATGAATAGTATAATTGTGCAATAGCTTGAAAACTTTAATCTTTTTGTATAGGCATGTATATTAGAATATTGTAGGTATTGACATGACGATCATTTTGATATATGGTACAAGGTCATATGTTGAAAGGTCAAGGTCACAGCTGCAAAAGAAAACTTAAATTGCTAATTATCTTGAAAACTATTAATTTTTTGTATAGGCATGTATATTAGAATATTGTAGGTATTGCGACAATGATCATTTTGATATATGGTACAAGGTCATATGTTGAAAGGTCAAGGTCACAGCTGCAAAAGAAGAGTTAAAATTGCTAATTATCTTGAAAACTATTAACTTTTTGTATAGGAATATGTAATAGAATATTGTAGGTATTGCGACAACAATCATTTTGCTATATGGTACAAGGTCATATGTTGAAATGCCAAGGTCACAGTTGCAAAAAAAGACTTAAATTGCTAACATTTTGTACAAGCATGTTTATTAGAATATTGTACGTATTGATATTAAGACCATTTTGATATAAGGTTCAAGTTTACATGTTCAAAGGTCAAAATCATGGCTGCATAACCATATGGTTAATGATTTGGAAATTATCTATTGTACTATAGTTAAATGGTGCATATTAGCTATTATAAATGAAATGTGACTAGACATTTCTGATTAATTATTGCAGGATTTTCCAAACTTGAAGAATTTTGTGAACTTTTTGTATTTAAGTTCTTGTAAGTTTTTGGATATTTCCTCAGGTGAGCGTTAAGGCCCACGGGCCTCTTGTTTGAATTTTGAGGGCAGTCAGTGTGTTCTTAAATGCATATCATTACAGTAACTGTAACATTTTCTGTCTTCAGAGGGATTGTTTTAAATTATGAAAAAAATGTTTTGAAAATGTCCCTCAGGTAATGCCAGTTAACATGGCTTGGAATGGTCACATGTTCACAGTTCATAAGTGTTCAACTCTATTTTCTGTTGGTAGCATAATTCTGTTATGTCATTTGTGATGTAGTATCATTTTAAAGTCAAAATATATTTTAAACACATAAAAAAGTGTTGAATTATTGAAATTGTTTATTTTAACATATAATAAATATTTGTATTTTCTACCATACCATATGCAAATTTATTTTAAATTAGCGTTAAAATGGTTATTGTTACTATTTATTAAGGCAAAATTTTTTTTACAGATATAAACATAATTATGATTTAAATCAGTGAAATGTATATGTACTTAATCTACAGGATTAAATTGATTTATTATCCAAATACATGCCATCAGTACAAACCCCTTTGATAGCATAATATCAGAACCTTGTATTGTACAATCAAACAATATTATTATAAAAAACTATTTAAACAGAACTCAGAAATCAAACGGTTTGGAATTAAAAAGATACTTTCTAGTGTTTCATATGTACTTTCTTCTTTGAAGGAATTTGCTACATAAAAGCGCATTAGCCTCATTGAGCCTCTTATTTTTACTTTGTTCTAGAGATGCAAGACTAGTATGCTTGTGTTTGAATTTACTTTGTCAATGAGCCAGAATTCATTTAATTAAAATAAATTCAGGTATAGAATTTTGTATAGAAATTTTATATTGTGAAGCTGATTAAAAATAAGATATGTACGAAGCAATTAACTACAAAATAAAAAATCTTTGAAAACTGGCCATTTCAGTTATACACGTAAATCGCCTAAGGATGTGAGGCTGGGTGCTCCGGAAAGGTAAGCACCTCCTGTCTAAGCTAATTTCACCCATCACGCGCAAAATTAAATTTAAGAATGAAAGGAACATGGAACTGCGGAAAACTTTTTATCCTGTATAAGTTCGGATGCGTCAACTTCAACAATAACGTGATGACGGCCGTAAAACTTTTAGGGCCCTATATAGCCTTCATCCTTAAAAAATTTACGCTTTGAAAAATAACATGGTTACTTTTGTTTTGCTTGATAGATATTTCATGCAATGACATTTTGAAAAAAATTAAGATTTTTGGTGTTCTTAGGAATAAGATCATTTTGTTCGTGTATAAACGATATTTAATACAATATAAACTCCTTGGAGAAAGTTCGGCTGTCTTTAAGACTTAAACAGTGATTGTAGATTCCTTTCAAACACCTTACTGTAAGGAATGTGCAAATTGGAGAAATATTCTATAATTTGTAGACCATTCAGCCAGCTGGGCACCACTTTTAAATTTTTATTTTCCAGTCGTCAGAAGCAGAAAAATGTTTAAACAGTTGGATAATTTAGAGGTTGATACTGAAATTTTATCGCGGAACATTTGTGTCTTAGCATAAGACATTATAATATCCAAGAATATACTTGTTTAAGTAAAAAAATTAAAGACATCTGAATTTAAAGATAAAGAACAATTCGCCTTCAATATGTTGTTGTTAATCTGGAATTTGTATAAATCAGCATGAAAGCAAGCTTACTTGATGGTAATTTAGACTTAATCATCGAATTAAATAAGAAAAAAAAGGTAGGCGAACTCGACTTTGGAAGGGTACTAGATAAAAAGGGGTAGGGTTAACGTTTGAAACGTTTATAATATTTTGAATATTCAAAAATGATTTGTCTCTAAACTGCATAGTTTACATTCAAAAACATATTTTACTAAAAAGTGGTGTTGTAAACTGGAATAGTTATAGTGCTAAAAAATTATAGGATTATGTGGTTGGTATGGCTGAGCTGGCAACGTCCACCATAGATAATAGGCGGTCCACCATATAAAGAATTCGATCCAAGTATGCTGCCAATCGGAACACGTGTTCGCAGAGGTCCAGATTGGCGATTTAAAAATCAAGATAAACAGGGAGTTGGAACAGTAGTAAGCCATTGCACAGAAAGTAGGTGAAAATATTTGCAAAGCTAAATATAAACTCTTAGCATTTTGATGTTTTTGATTGTGCATGTCTATTATAAATCCTTGTTTTCATAAAAGACTTAACTGCGTTTATCATCGAGCTCAACGTCTACCATACCTTTAGATAGAATCTAGTAATTTTTAAAATTTGTCTCCAAGTAAAACATTGTTCTATATTTAGAGTATACTTTTTTTTGAATGTTTTTAACTTTATTAAAATATGTAGATGGTCTATAAATATTGTGGTTGGTGAACAAAAACCTGTAGTTAGAGTAATATATATAATATATTAGATGTACCATATGTGCACTTTCGGAAAATCATTCCTCATCAGTGACACAAGGGGCCGAAAAGTTTGGCAGATAATTACGTGAGCCAAACATTTAAAAATTATTGAATCTAACCTTAGTTTTAAATAAATTTCAAAAATTAAGACGGCTAAAAATTTTGCTACATAATAGTTTTTTCTGAAAGCACAAAGTGCTGCCTATTATAAAAGTTTAGACAATGCAATGTTTATTAATAGTAAAATGTTAAGGTACAATATATTATTGTAAAATGACAAACTAGTGGCGGGTTATTTTGAATAAGTAATTTTTTTAGATTGTATTTGTTTTTCTTAAAAGTGTATTAGAAATAAATATAGCATCTATTTCCTTGTAAGCAAAGTGCAGTTTTAAAAATTGAGTATTCCCGAGTAGAAATAATAACATATTTAATGAAATAAAAACATAATGATAGTCTTATGTTTATATAAACATTTCAATTAAAGAAAAGTTATTGGCAGAACGTTATTAGAAAATGTACCAATAAATGTTGTCCTAACTGTGATCAGTTTATTTCTTTGTTTTAAGTTTAGAAAATGTACCAATAAATGTTGTCCTAACTCTGATCAGTTTATTTCTTTGTTTTAATTTAGAAAATGTACCAATAAATGTTGTCCCAACTGTGATCACTTTATTTCTTTGTTTTAAGTTTTACTAAACGAAAAAAAATTCTAAATAACTTTTTTTCAGAATGGTTGTGGGTTCAGTGGGACCATGGAAAGATTAACAGATATCCATACAATGCGTCAGCAGGATATGGCATTGTAGTTGTGGATGAGCCGCGCAAGCTTTCGGCAAAAAACTGCATTGATGTCGGAATAAGCGTTGTGAGAGGTAACATATATTCACTTGTTTCTTGTTTATTCCTACTGAATTTAGCTACGAGCTTTGTTTTCTTATTAATTTTTGTTATTGAAAATATTGATTATTCATTTCTTTAAAATCTGAAATGTTTTCTTTTATTTGAATGTAATACTTTGTAAGAATTAATTTTTCCGATATGCATTTTCTCCAAATAATATAATATATCGTCGGGTAAGTCCTTGTGAACTAATCATGAGAAGATTTTTATTACTCCAACTGGCTTTAACCAGCTAAGCTTATGTCATGGCAAAGCATGCGTTCGCTCGTGCGTGCGTGCGTTAACTTTTATCTTCTCCTCTGAAACTACATGGCCAAACGGAACCATATTTGGTTTCGACGGTCTCTAGGTGGAATAGTTTAAGTTTATACATATCAACTTCTTGCAACATCGAAGATGGTTCCCACTGTTATAATAAGCAAAAGTTCTAAATGGCCATTATAAATCAACCGATTTAGTTCAAATTTAATATATAGAAAGTAGATAGACAGGCATCCAAGATGGCCACCGTTGATATGAAATGAAATGCAACTTGGCTCCCAGTTGAGCGATACAGGCCTAATTGATCTTCTTGTTCAAAAAATGATCTGTTGTTCAGGTATAATAACGTATGGAAGGACCAATTCCATAAAATACATTTTCAAATGATGAAGCACGAAAATGTTTTCTTATGTGGCATGTTTTGTGATTATTGTTGAAATACAAATCTCTAAAGTTCTCAAATTTGAGATGTAGTTGTTAGAATATCGAGTTTATAAATAGATGTATTTCTTTTCTCAAAAGGACCTTCTTGGAAGTTTGGAAATGACGATGGTGGGCCCGGGAATACTGGTATTTGTTTTCGTAAAGAGAACAATATAGTTTCGGTATGTATTTCATTGACACTAGCATTTCCATTTTTCGACATTTAAATATCGTTATAGTCATTAAAATATTTTATATTTCAAACACGATTTTTAATTCAAAGAAAGTATACTTATTTATACAAATATTTGGTCTCAGATTAGATAAGCATCTTTGTTTTTTAAAGACGACCTCAGTTGTTTTTAGCTCACCTGAGCTGAAAGCTCAGATGAGCTATTGCTATCAATCTTCGTCCGTCGTCCGTCGTGCGTAAACTTTTTACATTTTAATCTTTTCCTCCAAAACCACTGGGCCAAATTAAATGAAACTTTAAAACCATCATGCCTGGGTTAAGCCCTCTCAGATTTGCACAAATGAAGGAGTTATGTCCCCTTGGGACCCCATAAGGGGAAATAGTGAAAAACTTTGAAAATCTTCTTCTCTGAATCTAAAAGAGATATGCCTTAGTTATTCCATTATAACATCCGTACGTCATCTTTTTTCAGATTTGCATAAATGGTAGCCATAGGGCTCAAAATGGGGAAATCGTAAGGCACTGAGTGGGAAAATTGTCAAAAAGTATATATTTGTCACTATATCTTGAAAACTATTAACTTTTAGTATAGGCATGTATATAAGAATATTGTAGGTATTGCGACAACAATAATTATGATGTATGGTACAAGGTCATATGTTGAAAGGTCAAGGTCACAGCTGCAAAAAAAGACTTAAACTGCTAATTATCTTGAAAGCTATTAACTTTTTGTATAGGCATGTATATTAGAATATTGTAGGTATTGCGACAACGATCATTTTGATATATGGTTCAAGGCTATATGTTGAAAGGTCAAGGTCATATCAGCATAGGAATACTAAAATTAGTAGTTATCTTGAAAGCTATTTATTATTGTATAGGCATGTATATCAGAATATTGTAGGTATTGCGACAACAATCATTTTGATATATGGTTCAAGGTCATATGTTGAAAGGTCAAGGTAACAGCTGCAAAAGAAAACTTAAATTGCTAATTATCTTGAAAGCTATTAACTTTTTGTATAGGCATGTATATTAGAATATTGTAGGTATTGCGACAACGATCATTTTGATATATGGTTCAAGGCTATATGTTGAAAGGTCAAGGTCATATCAGCATAGGAATACTAAAATTAGTAGTTATCTTGAAAGCTATTTATTTCATGCATATGCATGTATATTAGAATTTTGTAGGTATTGACATGACAATCATATATGGTTCAAGGTAATATATGTTCAAAGTTCAAGGGCATAGCTGCATAAGTATACTGAAATTGATTAATGATTTTGAAATTATTCATTGCACTGCAGTTACTTCATGCATATTATATAAGCTACTTATGAATGAAATGTGAGTTGATATATTTCTAATTAAGTTTTGTTGGAGTTCTTAACTTGAGAAAACTTTTAAAGTTTCTGTACTTAATATATTGTCTATTGCATTTTGCAAACAATATCTTCAGGTGAGCGTTAAGGCCCATGAGCCTCTTGTTTTAGACACTTAACTATATAGCATTTTATTGTCACAAATCATAACTGTTGCCTACTGGGGAAGTTAGCTTTTGCAATATTATTTTAAAATTTTCTTTGCAAATGCATAAATTGTACATAGTGTTGTTTAAGCTAGTACCATTAATCATTATAATTTATCAGGTAAGGTGGGAAAACGGATTCATTGGGCAATACAGATTCGGAAAGGAAGGTTGTAATGAAGTTGAAATCAGGTAAACATATTGCATGTTACTTTTAAAATAGTTTTTAAGCAATGACATTTTTATGTATTTATAAAGGAACACACGAAATGTTATCTCTTCTATAATGCTTAAAAAGATGCGGCACTCAAACTAGCCCTGATATACTTAAATTTCGAAAACACATCTTTGGTTATATCGCCCTCAAACTTTCATTTAATTTTTTCATTATCTAAATAAATCTTTATTAAATTTCTGAAATTTAAATTTAAACCCTCACATTAACTTTCTAAAAAATCCAAACAAAACTCTTAATTTAGAAAATATTATGTATTCTGTCGTTGACAAATTTCAAAGACCTATGAATTTATGTTATTTTATATTTTTTCTACATTAACAGGCAAGTTCGACAAGTCTTTTTATTAATCCGAAATAAAAATAACGTTGTATACCCACAACTTTTAATTTTGAATGAACTACTTTATTTCACCATTATTTGCAGACACATTAGGTTATTATTATGCTCTATATTTTGTATTAGGATCCAAGTTTTTAATGTAATATTTATTTTTTTTAAATTAACCAGTACATTAAGGGGCAATTTTTATGATAGCAAATTTGAAAACCTATTTTTCGTTGTCTAGTGGTTTTCCTGTTTACTTACAAGTTTATTTACGCTTATAGGTACAACTTTTAATGTGTACCTAACCTGACTAAAAGGTCTTATGATATAATGGCATGGCCTAGCGTATGTATGTGCTTGTGTGCGTCGTTAACACCTAATTTGTGAAACTACTGGAATATTTCAATGAAACTTTGTCAGAAGCATATATTTGCTGGTGCGATTTAGATTTGTTTATATAGTTGCATTGGCTACAAAATCTGGTTTAATGTGAGCTATGGGTGCAAAAATCTTCTCCGAACCCGAGGATTGAAAAAAACCTGACGTGATATTTATCATCCTTATTGTCTCAAGACTACAGTCCATTTCGCGAAATTTGGTGTAAAATTAGGTTACGCGTTTTTAATTTTTTTTTAAATTTTGAAATTACTTTAAAAAAGCTAAGTCTAAACTATTTGCAAAGATAATGACATGGCGTCTTACGTGACCTGAAATTTTCTTTAAATGAGGTCAAGGTTCAAGATCAATGTCGGGACATATAGTTTAGCTTATGAGCTTTTTAAAACCAAACAAGTTGTTTTTGAGACATGTTATACTTATTGTCCCCCGCCGCAACGCGGAGCGGGGACATAGAAATGCCGGGTGTCCGTCCGTCCGTCCGTTTGTCCGTGCGTCCGTGTTTCCGTCCGTCACACTTTTTTGTAAGCGCTCTCATGCCTACAAATTTTGACGGATTTTCATTAGATTTATACCAAATGTCTATACCACTATTACCTTGGTCAAGTTCGAAAATCAGCATTGGTCGATGCTTTTTGTTGGAGTTATGGGACTTTGTGACCTTGTAAGCGCTCTCACGCCTACAAATTTTGACGGATTTTCATTAAATTTATACCAAATGTTTATACCACTAATACTTTGGTCAAGTTCGAAAATCAGCATTGGTCGATACTTTTTGTTGGAGTTATGGGACTTTGACCACAATAATGACTCTGTTTTATCCAAAAATTGACCTTGTAAGCGCTCTCATACCTACAAATTTTGACGGATTTATCACACTTTTTTGTAAGCGCACTTATGCCTACAAATTTTGACGGATTTTCATTAAATTTATACCAAATGTTTATACCACTATTACCTTGGTCAAGTTCGAAAATCAGCATTGGTCGATACTTTTTGTTGGAGTAATGGGACTTTGTGACCTTGTAAGCGCTCTCATGCCTACAAATTTTGACGGATTTTCATTAAATTTATACCAAATGTTTATACCCCAAATACTTTGGTCAACTTATATATGTTAATAGGTATTTGTTTGATTTTAGATTGTAGTATTTTGGATATATTTGCGACAGGAAAAATAGAAAAAAAATGGGTGGTGGGGGTAATAAAATGTCCTCCCAACCTCCCCACACATTTAATTCTGGAACAGCCCTGAATGTTTGAAAATATTGGAATTTCATATACAGTATACTAGTATACTGCTTGACCGGCGGGGGACCCAGGAATTCTTTCTTGTTTTTGTTATTGAAATGATAAGCATACTGAAATCAACTGAATTATTTTAATTTTTTGAAAAAGAAAGATGTTTTGGAGTAATTGCTCCGGAATATGGTAATTCTTAAATAATGTCCGCAGTTTTGAGCTATTTCCTAAATAACTATCCAAAACAGATAATCAACAAAATATTCAATATGACGAGATTTAACACAGTTGCAAGTTTCCTAACTATTTTATAACTAATGTGAGAGATATTGCCCCTGAAATGGTAGTTTTTGCAAACTATGCTGTTTTGACCATTTTTCTTGAAAACTGTTAGAGATAGATAAAAACAATAATTGCAAAAATGTTTGTAATGACAGGATCTAGCAAGTAACTTGTAACTATGTGATAATGAATCTCCCCTTTTTTAAATTTAGTTTTTTTTTCCATTTTTCTTAAAACTGTAAGAGGAAGATTGTAACAATACAATGACAAATTAATGGCAAATGATCAACATGTAAAGATTAAAGTAGTTATGTAACTATAAGGTAATCCGTGTTTGAGTTTATGTTAATAATAATTTAGTTTTTTGATCATTTTCCTGAAAACTTTTTTAATAGATAAAAAAAATTCAAATCATTAACAAGACAACAGCGTACTAGTTACATACGTAAATGGTCATCTGTGTGAAATGATTTTGTGAATTTTGTGGTTATTGAATATTTTTTTCAAAATTGTCACAAATAGTTGAAAACAATAACTTGCAAAAACTATCAGTGGTACATGATCTAATAAAGTGGAAGATTTGTAACTATATGATGATCTATGTACGTGTTGTCCCCCCCCCCCCCTTTTTTAGTGAATTTATCAGTTTTTTGCTATTGTGAAAACTGTTATGGTTGTAAACAATAAATTGTTGCTACAGAAATATCATTGTTTTGAGAATTTGATATAGTTGACAATTTTTTTGTTTCTCCCTGCACAATTTTATAACTTTGAAACATTTTTATGCAATTTACTTTTATTGAACTAAAGCTTTTAAGTTAGTCTTAGTTTATCAGCCGAGCGTATCAGGCCCTTGTTTACATGTTACAAGGCATAGATTATTTTCTTAAAAATTTTAATGCTTCAAACATACTAATGAATTAAAATATAATATATAATTGTACAATTTCTTACATAATTTACCTATTCATCGTCTCAAATGTCATGTTTTGCATGCATGATTATTTGCGTTAAAAAGTATTGTCATTATATTTACGTTTTTCTTTGCTCTGGTGGTTTTCAGATTTTTAAACGTACAATCAATGAAACTTTAGTTCATAAGTAATTGACTAAAATTTAGATATAGAAGCTTTGCTCATGTTATGGTTTATCACCATTATGATGATCTTTCCAGTGGTAATTTAAACGATGAAAAATGATACTAAATAAGGTGGCCTTAATATTATATAAAAAAAAATAAGCACCTGTGTAATTTGATTTTGCGGTATAACCTTTAGTATATACTTTAAGAAACATATAAGTTTTTTAATAGTTTCCTAATTTTTATACCTTATTAAAATTATAATTTCGCGTGATTAAATCGCTTATTACAATAAATTAAAAGTATAGTCATCTTCTTAAACAATAATCATGAATGATTATCTGTAGAACACTGCATTTGTCAGCTGTGTTTCACCATTATATTTTCTGTATTCCTAGTGACCCAAGATATCCATATACAGATCAACCTGAAACTACATTCGAAAATAGATTTTTTAAGCCTGCATCTGGACGGCAATCCGATTTTGAATATGATGCTGAACCTGTCGGAGTATTTGAACCATCAACATGTTTTACTGAAGGTGCACCTGATGACATGAGTATAACTCATTGGTGTAGTTTAAATACGCAGGATGATTTAGAAGAAACACAAGTCAAAACACATTGTCAGTCTGAAGACATTGGTTTTAAAAATGTTTATCCAGAAAATAATGAAATTGAAACTAGTGTTAAAAGTCTCAACGGTAAATCGTGTTTTATTATATACAACAAGAAATATCAAAGTCTTGGCTAATTAAGAATTGAAATTTATGCCATCGAAGATTACTAAAGAGATGGTATATTTTTTAATTACTAATGATACGATTTGTCAGTTTTACGAACACTTTTTATACAGTTTGAGAGCATTAGATGCTATAATTAAAAATACATAAATTGTTAAAACAAAAAAATATCATACAAAAATATACTATGCAATTGTATATCAAAATATTTTAACTGTAAGTAAAATCTATTAATTCAATTAGAGGCTTGTTATGTCTTTCCCCTTTATATATATAAAACTTTATAGTTTAAATGCATTATATTATTTTAGAAGAAAGTTGTACTAATGAAAACAACAGAATGATAATTTGGAAATATTTTCAAAGTGGGACTTGGAAATCATTTGATTCGACCTTATCTGATACACTTGAAAAAGAATATTCATTGCGAAGAAAAACAAAGTTAATTCAGATTGAAAATGTCGGGTAAGAAAAACGGACTTAAATGCATGTTTGTTATTTTTATTGTTCTATTTAATGAGCCAATTGTAACTAGACACGAATACCAAGAACGTTGTTTAGTGAATAATCCTTTACTAGACTTATTAAAGCGTAAAACGTGACTTACTGACAATAATAGCTTATTATTTTCATTATTTTTTTACCTATTGTCACGCGTTATAGGGTGGTCTATACAGCAAGCAGAAGGCCTCACACAGCCTTCAATAGTAATTTCTATCAATTGTTATATGTCTTGCCTTTCCTATACTTTTTATTCGATTGTTTTCAAAAACCCTTACACTTAATTTTATTTCGTTTTTAAGTACCAGGCGGGATAGTAAAACTTCTGTTCATACTAATTCGTGACATATAACAGATTTGATCGAGATTCACTGAATGAATCTGATCTAACCAGATATAATAAATATTGTGTTTAAATTGTTTTATAACTGATTCAGTTCCCCTCCTTTTTCAGCATATCTAATAATCTTTTTTATGGCTATGTACAGTACAGTTCTGTCGAAAGTTTAACACTGAGCTGACGAAAAGGAGCCGAGACTCGGCTGCCGAGGGGCCGAGCTGTGGACAACTAGTGGCCGAAAAGTTGTCAACTCTCGGCCCCTCGGCAACTGGAACTGTCTCCAGCTCGCCACTCGGTAGCCAAGTCTCGGCATCTCATTCGGCTCCTCGGCATCTTGAATTGTCCATGACTCGGCGGTCTAGCAATTAACATCTGAGAGATTAATTTTTAATTGTATATATGAAAATAATAAAGTATATCATTCGGTAATGATAAGAACTTTAAAAAATAATAAAAATAAATTTAAAATAAATAAATAAATAAATAAATAAATAAATAAATAAATAAATAAAACAATTAATAAACGGATGGTAGAAAAGATACATATGTGATTTTTTTTCAGCAATTTACATCTTAGAGAGATTAATTGATAATAATAATAATAATAATAATAAAATATATCATTCGTTAATGATAAGGAATATAAGTGCAAATTAGATAAATTAATTACATAAGATAATAATAATAATAAATTTAAAAATAATAATAATAAAAATAATAAAATAAATAAATTAATTAATAAAAACAGAAATGAAATAAATAAATAAATACCATTTAATAAATGGAATGATTGAAAAAACAGATTTGATTTTTTCCCCCAGAATTGCATAAATCTTTAATATTCCATTATAGAGTGGGATTTTAAAAGCAAAATACTGGACTTCTGCAATCGCAGTTTTAATTTAGTCATTAAATGTACCTATACCGGTAAACATCAGGTGTCATAATCCTAATCTGTTAATCCCCTGTCATCATCAAATACCTGCCTTCAATATACGACGCTACAAAACCTTCTCAGTACCAAGATAAAAGAATGTCGAACAAACGGAGTTTTATTTAGACACATTGTCTCCGAGATCGGCCAGACTCTAACACCTGTCATCAAACTTTTGATTTAGAAAAAAGTCGTCTAAAACGCTACAGAAACTTGTTCACTGACACCGTTGATATATGAATATTATCTTCTATACTAATTTTCCTACTGATCTCTCTTTGACTTACTCCAGAGTTAGATAATCACACAATTTTCTCTCTAAAATATGGCGATATATGCGTACCTGCAGGCATGTTTACTGAACCGATGTTTTCTAGCTAACGATCGAGGGGTCGAGTAGCCGAAAAAGTGCCGAGCGGCCGAAAAGGTGCTGAGCGGCCGAAAAGGTGCCGAGCAGCCGAAAAGTGGCCAAAAAATAGCCGAGCGATTGACAGTAGCTGCCAAAAAGGTGCCGAGCTGTAGATTACTATTGGCCGAGACATAACTGCCGAGGGGCCGAGACGAGCTGCCGAGTCGGCACTAATTCGGCACTAAAGTGTTTAACTTTCGACAGGCCTGTACTGTATGTGTGGTTGTCTGTTGATTTTTTTCATTGATCATTCATGTTTAGATGAACATCTCCTATCAAACCAGACATTTTGAAGAATTTAATTGATATATTGTTATGCTTTCTTAGTTTCTTTTACTGGTTTCTTTTGTTATCTTCTATTTGGACCATTTATTTGATATAAGAAGCTGTAAGGAACCCCTACTGAAATATTCTGTTATCATATTTTAACCCTCCATAGATTGTTATAACTAGGAATAACATAACAATACATGGCCATATTGACTTGAGATAATTGCCAAACATACGTATGAAACGAAAATTATTTAAAAAACAAAGGAAACGGTAAAACAGGACTAAGCATAACATGCAGCTCTGCAGAATGCAAACTAAAGTGTTATTTTATTACAGTTTTAGAGTCAAGTTTACGCATATGGTAATGCGAAATTTACAGACTACTGAAGAATTCAATGTTGAACGCGAAGAGAGCAGTAAGTTTCGATGCAACATTTTGAATTTGTCCCCTTATATTTTCCCGTCAATTGTGTTTTTTTCTATAAACAATATATAAGCTTACTAATACTTTGAGGAATACTGAAAACTATCATACTTTAGATAAAATACATTTTATTAAATTTTGATAATAATCATGTTACGAAAGAATCTTTATTTTCCCAAGTATTATATTTAAAATAACACTGAAAAATTGTTTTTAATTATAGGGTATAAAAGTTAAAGGATACAAAACTTGTAATTAGTCGGGCAATTATTTAATAAGAACAGAAATTAAAAATAGCAATACAAAATTATTAATTTAAAGAATCATAATTATAATTAATGTGTCTTGGATTGAACGTTATCTTAAAGCTTAAAATCTAAAAAATGTCCTGATTGATCCAGTTTGGTTAAAATAATTCTCTTGTTAATCCCTGGCACGATCACTGTAGACTTAATTTGATTTTGCAATGATTACCAGTAAAGGAATCTTTTTTTTTAAATCTATTGAAGTAGATAATTTATTTAATGATGTTTAAGCGTATTATATAAATGCTTTTATGTAATGTATCAAGCATTTACTGTTATATTATTAATTAGCACCCGCTTGTTTTAGTGGACGATCCTTTAAGGTTGATACAAATATATTATGTTGCGGATGACTTCTGTTCAAAGGTACATTGAATCCAGCATAAATATTTTCTCTTACGTTAGATATACCTCAAGAAGTACTTGCCATGGACAAAGAATGGATCGATCTTTACAAACAGTCTTTGATTAAAGGAAAAGAAAAAGTACACAACATTAGAGTTATGGTTGTTGGTCCAGAGGGTGTTGGTAAAACAGTTTTAACAAGACGTCTCTTAAAGCATTACGTAGATATTAACCAAAGACAGAGTACAAATGGTATTGATGTTCATATAGAGAAATGCGGTACAAGAATCTCCGATGGCACATGGGAGTTTGATAAAGGTTTGAAGTGTTTCTATAAATCAGTATTTTTAAGAAATTGCATAGAATCTTTCCTGGGCAATAAAAATACATTATCATTTTGAAACAATAATCAAAAATGCTCGTCGAGAATGTTTCTGTTGGTACTACTGTTTCCTCCACCATCTCAGAAATATGTGTCTCGATTTATTAGAATGAATATTTTACTTAGCATAAAGTAATTAAACTTTCGTAAAGGACATGTGAGCTTATAGCGTTGCACGGCGTGAGAGTATGTGTACGTTCTTGTGTTTGTGTTGTCAACATGTAGTGTCGACTTCTTCTCTGTAACAACTGGATAAATTCCAATGAAGCCATCGTTCTAAAATATTAATTAGCCGGTACATTTCAAATTATTATGTCGTTGCTATGGTTAACATAAGATGGCACATAAATGGAAAATTTTTTAAAACTTTTCTCTTACAAAGCCGATACTTAAAGAAAATGTTTGAAGTTTATTTGGTGTCGCTACTTTTAAGACTAATTTAAATGATTTTGCGTTTAAATGTTAAACTTTTGACATTATCATAACATTTGTATTATTTAATGTAAACAAGAAATTGACATGTAGCTTTCGGCATGAAATGTCTTTGAAAAAATGTCAAGGTCACAGGTGAATAGGTGCCTTAGTGTGTTTTTGGTAGCTGATGAGCTATTTTAAGACATTTAATGCTTAATTCAGGTTCCGTAGAGACCGAGCTGCTAAGACGTTTGCTTTGAACTTAAGATGTTCTACTGTTTTAAGTTTCACCCTGGTCAACTGCAAGAAAGAAAGGTTAATTTTCTTGTAGACCCCTACTGGTTGGTTTGATTTCAGTGTAAAGTTGAAAAATCGTAAATTTGACGTAAAACGACATTTGATCATCTATTGTGTATTAAAATGGATAAGCATGGTGAGATATAATGATATAACTGATTTTAAAATTATCAAACAACTGCTTGGGAGAGAGAATTATGATTGTTTTTGTGTATTCCTTAATCTACAAAAGTGTATAATTTAGGCAATTCAAACTTAAGATTAACATTAGTTTTTACTTTACTTAAAAACACATCATTAAACGACTAATATTTGTCAGGCAACTATCTTGTTGTTAAACGTAACATTTCATAAACTACATGTACGCGAAAAACGGTTTGATGTATGTTTCTTGTATATTTTCCGAGATTAAAAATTGATGTAGGTTTATTGTTTCTTGAATCAATTTTTTTCTTAAGATGTAGAGAACATTTATGATTAACATACAATCTTGTCATCAATCCATTAACAAATGTCAATTAAAGCTGATTTATCAACCGAATGAAATAACTCTTTTTAGATAAATTGGATGAAGCAAAACGATTTGAAAACAGATTGGTAAATGTGATGCAACAGATACCAAGGCTTTCAATAGCCGACAATTTTGATGAAACAGAAAATACTATAACATTACATGAAAGCCCAAAAGAAATGTTAGCAGATAATAGAAGCCCCGAGCAAAATATATTACCAGATTTACCTGAAATAGAGCATGGCCATGGGGATGAAGCAGGCAGTTTCGACATTGAAAACACAAAACCTTTGATGTTAGAGAGCACGACTGTGCAACAAGAAATGCTTTTCAGTGATATAGTCAAACCTAAAGATCTTGAATCTGAAAATAAAGAGGAAATCATGAAGCTGATTAAAGACACATTTGATAAATTAGAGATATCGGAGAAAGAAGTGTTAGGGGAAATATCATTTTGGGATTTTGGAGGTCAAATAGTCTTTTATAGTACCCACCAGACATTTCTCACTCCTCGTGCAGTCTATATAGTTGTTATAGACATGAGCAAAGCACTTAAAAACAAAGTTAATCGTCCTTGTTTTACGGATAAAACTGGCGAAAAACAGTGGAACTACGAAGGTAATTTCCGACAATGTAAATTTTAAACTTAAAATTTAAAGTTATATTAGTTAAATTTGTCACTTAGAAAAAAAAAACCACTGATGGAAACACTTTAGTCGGTATAAAGCAATATTGGGTTTTTTTCCCTAATTTTCTAGTAATGATAATGACGGTACATACATATTAATGTTTTAAGGAGTTACAATATGTTAAGGATTATTCCTTGACCTTGTACTGAAAGCTTGATTTTTAGAACATTAGTTGTATATTCCTATAGAAAGTAATGTTATTTGCCACAAATATTGTCTAATTAACATTTAAATAGTGTCAGGTGGTTGTTCATTTTAAACTTGTTTTCAAAACAAATAATCCGACTTGTTTTTTAAGTTGTATTTTTTCATTTTAAGTAATAAAATTAAAAATTATTATGGTCCAAACAACAAAATATATCTTCCTTCTGAAATAGATATGTCATTAATACATTAAATGGTTCATGTATTTTATTTACATTTACAATATTATAACGCAAGTACTATTGCCAAAATAAGATTCTAAACAGCAGTCCCTTACTTTTCTTTTATTTTCAGTTCTATTTTTTAACTATTGTTTTCACTTCTTTATTCCCCATTAGATTATCTCCTGTTCTGGTTGAAGTCCATCAAAACTTATGGCTCGGACAATAAAGGAACAGTGATACCACCGATTATAATTGTTGCAACACATCTTGACAAAGTAAAGGCAAGTCATTTTTTTCATATTAACAAACACATTATGAAATATGACACTGCAAACAACACAAAATGCCGTATTGATTTATATTTTGATTTCAGTAATTTCAAAATTTTAAAAGAAATGATTTTTTCTTTTTGAGGAGGAAATAATTATCTACATCGGAAGCAGTATGAATGCGATATCAACGAGCAGGATTTTTTTTGATTTGCAAACTCAATTTGGAGAATGTGTATCATTTTTACGCTCAAGCTATTTCTCATCTTTACATATTTTGTTCTATCGATATGGGTTTGTAACAGAAATTGATTAAATAACAAATTTATAATGTATAATTTAAACAAAATAAATAAGTTTTTTCGTGAGCAAATTGTGGCCAAAAGTATAACCAGATTTTTCTTCCTCATCATTTTTGTAAATTGGCCTCATGTTTTAATATTTATTACATTATAGAATAACTGTTATTATAGGAAGGAATAGTGGAAAACCCAAGTTCAGGAGAAGTTGAAGAAGCGTTGGAAAATAAGGTCGACATTTTTAAAAAAGAACTATATGAAGAATTGCGATGTCATTCTGTCCGTCCTTTAGTTGATGATTTCGTTGCAATAGACAACACAGTCGAAGACGATAAGAATCTTGAAAGATTGCGAAAGGCAATTGTTAATTTATCATCAAAACAGAGTCATTGGGGTGAGGAAAAACCAGCAAGTTGGATTTTTCTGGAGAAAAAAATACTTGAACAAAAAAAGGAAAATAAGAAAATCATATCTTTTAAAGGAATAGGAGATCTAAATGCTCAAACAGAATATCCAGTCGGAAGTGAAACTGAATTACAAATGTTTCTGACATTTCATCATGCAGTTGGCAACATCGTATATTTCAATGAGGAGGGTTTAAATAAATTCATTATTCTAAATCCCCAATGGTTAATAGATGCTTTCAAGTCGATTTTAACCAGTGATGAATTTGTAATCAAAAACGATCAAGATACATTAAAAAAATGGGATGACCTCGACAAGTACGGTATTCTTCATCCGTCTTTAATCGATACTCTATGGAAACAAGATCAAGAAAATTTATTTTATAAACATAAGGAACATATAATTCTTATCATGCAAAAACTTGATATCATAGCAAAGCCAAATTTGAGTTTTGAGGACAAAACAGATGAAAATTTTGACCTTTTTTCTTGTTCCGTCCAGGTTGAAAACAAAATTAAGCAGCAATGAACTGGCAAAACTAACACGTGGCTCTGTTGCTACTCCATATTTTTGTTTTGTTTTTGATGATTTTCTGCCTTCAGCTGTTTTTCACAGCTTACTTGCAGCTTGTATGGGAGAATGGCCAATCTCAAAACGAGATAAGACCAACTTACTCTATTGTGGCTGTGGGATGTTTGACCTTACTAGAAATAAAAACCACAGGCTTTTGATATGTTTCGTAAAAAACCTTATCCAGCTAAGAATATACCGATACGATACCACGAAATTTTTACCAGAAACAAAACATTGTGTAGATGTTCGAAAATTTGTTGAACAAAACCTGAAAAAGATACTTTCGAGATCACAGCAATGTATTAAATCTACGCCCTATATTCGATGTAAAAAGGCTTCATTTGATACAACTGAAGGTTTGTTAAGAGTAGAAGAATTAATGGAAGTAAAAGATTTGATTTGTCATGGACACGAATCAAAACCAAGTCATTCCGTTTCCTCTTTTAATTTGCTGAAGTGTTGGTATGCAGATCTGGTATGTATTATCAGTAGTTATTTATGCCATCCAATACAAGTTTCATGTAAA
Source organism: Tegillarca granosa (assembly GCA_029721355.1). Lineage (NCBI taxonomy): Eukaryota > Metazoa > Mollusca > Bivalvia > Arcoida > Arcidae > Tegillarca > Tegillarca granosa. Next base: position 12,167,388 of record CM056599.1, read on the forward strand.
TGTATTCTAGTTACAGTTTTACAGATAAAAATGATTATTAATATTTGAACATTAGGTCAATTTTAAATCTGATTGTTAAACACTTGTATATCAACAAGGCAAGATTTCTGAATTTAATCTTCTATAGATAAGTCAAAATATTATATTATTGTAAGATTGTGCATTTCCAAAATGTATTTTATTTATAGAATCTTTTAAGACAAGCATTTTAAAATAAAAAATCAATTTATCAGATAGAATCTACTTTATTCACATTATTTGGCATTTAAAAATGGTTAAGAGAACTTTTGCCGACGGTTCCGACGGAGGTTTATTGAAATACAATCAAGATAATTTCATTTCAAAGGGTCAGATCTAAACAATTTTGGATAACGACTGCTTCTCCACGTTTTGTTTCATATTTGGATATTTTCCCTCAATTATGACACCAATAAAAGGCTTTATCTAAAGCTATCGTTTTTATATGATTTTGCACGTGAGGTAGCTACATGGGGGTACTTGCCTTTTCCGAGCACCCGGCAACACTTTATGAATGGGAAATCCACGTGTGTAACTGAATGGTGAGGAGATTATAATTTCGACACTGACTCGTATGTTTGTGTTTAATTTAGTCATAAGGCTAAATTTAAAAGTTTTCTAGGTAGTTTAGATAGATATTTAAAAATTAATGTTGTGACTTGTACTAGTATTGTTTTTAAATCTGATGGTAAAACATTAGTAAGGGATAACTTTTAGCCAGGCATATAGACCAGGACAAATTTCTCAAAGAAACGTTTATGGATAAGGTTTATAAATATCATTTGTGTAAAATTTTTGCATTATTTTAAATATATTTTATTTGTAAAAATCTGTTTGCTTATCTAAACAAGTATTTTCTATCAGTTGTAATCTACTTTAATATTATTTATTAAAATTAATCTGGCATTCAAAATGGTTTTTAAATCATATCGACAGAGGTGGGTAAAAAAAACAATCAAGTATTTGCCATTAAAAGCAGTCAGCTCTTAACAATTTTCCATTGTAAGTAACTCGAAAAATCATTTACTTGCATCGAAAGTCGTCAAAATGATATTTAACATTTAAGAGCATGTTAATCTTTCCACATGAGAAGTTCTTCATGGTAATAGGAGTACATCGGTAAAGCAATCTACTTTCGACTAACTTTACTCATTTCAAATACTATTTTCAGGCATATAAATTACAAAGTTCAGGATGTCCAGGTAAGATGCACACGAATTTTTTACTACGACTCAAATTTTCATTCCTTCCTTATTAAAGAATATGTTACATAATATTAAACATGATACACTTTCTTATATTTATGACCAAGTTATGCACTTGGCCTCATTTTCCTACTGGAAGTTTCACATTTAACCGAATGAGCCAGTTTTTTTTAAATTTGAATTGCAATGTTGAAATAGTCCGGTACATGTGGTTTTGAATATTCATTAATAAAGATGAAGTTCAAATTTCAACATTTGTTTTTAAAAATAAATACGAAGATCACGATGTTACATCGGTTGACTTCGGTTCAAAACATGTATTTAACTGAGGTTTGTATTTTTTATATAATCAGGATCTTGTATAATATCAAGTTTAATCAACTCTGCAAACTTTGCTTTACATTTTCAAAACAACTTTTTGTCATATAATTCAGTAAACCCTATCCTAAAGATATAATCACAATGGCATGATGAAAACATGTGCAACTTTAAACTTTTTATCATATAGTGAAAAATAATCGGCATTGTGAAGTTGACTTTGCATATAGTTAAGTTCTATCTGAATATAAAATGCATTTAAACTTATTTTCTTAATTATTTTGAAAAATATTAATTCATTAATTGCAAGATTAAAAAGTCATATGAGTGACGTTTCTTTTTCAGACGATTACTCAACGAACGAAATTTACAGATTTGAGGAATGTGATCGGACTCCAAGTGAAGCAGAATTAAACAGATTGGCGAAGAAAATTGGACCTAAATTTAAGAGCCTTGGATTAGCGCTTGGAGTGACTGATTCCGATATAGAGGCAATCAAATTCAATTATCGCGACGATGTCGCAAGCCTGTGTTATGAAGTCCTTAAGAAATGGATAGAAATAAAGGGCGAAGATGCAACATTAGAATATTTAGAAAGAAAAATGAAAGAAGAACATATTGATGAAAAGATTTTGTCTGAAGCTATTGATAATCAATAAAGTATGTTTGAATCATTGAGAGGTTAAAGTCAAGCTAAATAAGAAAAGAAAAAACTCATATTTAACCAGTGAAAAACAACATATCTAAACATAAACAAAGTTTTTCATTAATCCAATTTAAATAAATATATGTATGAAAGGCTTCTATCTGAAAACTTGTCGACAATTTCAAATCAAGTTATGATGTTTATATTCATCTGTACAGTATCCTGACAATTTCAAATAGTATGATGGAAAGAAGTTGTTATATAATCTGCGTATTTGAAATGTATATTTTCGAAAAAATGCCGAAATACCATCCCAATATGTTATCTTAGAATTTTTTCAGTTTTTGTTTTCAAGTCTGTAAAAGTAATTTCAAAATTTATTCAAATAAAATGCATGCCATTCTACCAGAAACTCTCAAATAAATATCGCCTAGAGATTAAAGATTTTAGTTGATGCTTGCTTAAGGATATATCTTTACCAAACAATGATATACATATGCATGATTTTTCTCCTGTTTTAATAGTGTTTTTTTAACTTACGTGATATAGTAGATCGACGCATGTCAAGATGAAAAATTCTTTCATTTTTCCTTTGCAGGAAACCACTTGTTGATCTCAATTATAGTTAAACATCAACAACATATGGAATTAAAAGCCATAAATTTCAACATAAGAGAGTGTTTAATGTTTGCAACTCTGAAAGTTTTTATAATCAGCATGTAAGCATGTCCTTACCTAGAAGCTGACATTGTTAGTTGCTTTATTTAGAATAATCAATCAATATCCTTAATTCTTATATACAGTATAACCTGCTGTAGAGTCCACCTCTGTATAAAGTCCACCTGTCTATAGCAACCGTTCTGAAGTATCCCAAATGGATTTTATATAATGAACCTCTATGTAAAGTCCACCTGTCTAATGTGAATAAAGTCCACCCTTTTAGTCCCAACTGACTCCAGAACCTGTCTATAAAGTCCACTTCTTTAATATAAATTTTTATTAAATTTTATAATTTCCCAATTTTTTTGCAGTAAATATCAGCCACATTTCTTTGATACTGTGATGTATGAAGATTGGCAATAAATAATTTTAAAATAAATTATTGATAACACTAAATACAATATAGTAACTTACATAGTTTAAAAATCTACTGTAGTAAAGATTACAGTATCGACTGATATTAAGTAAACTTTTGAAGAAAAATATATAAAGTCATACTTATCATGTCAACAACTGAAGCCATCAGATATAAAGGTAGAAATACCCATTGTTATCTATTATGTTATATATATATTTGTTTAATTTGTGACACCTTTGCTGCTACTTATAACAACAAAGACACAATTAGTCAAGTGTATATAATAGGTAGAGTTTAACCAAATAATCTTTTCTGATGTACAGTTTATCAAATTTAAATAGTTTGGTTTTTTTAATAATTATTTCTGAATAATCTGTTTTTAAAAAATAAGATGAAAATAACTTTATTAATGTATATTTATAAGTTTTTAAAAGGTACTGCATATTTTCACTTTTTTAACTATTTTAAACATTGTATGTTTACTCATACATATAGGGGACCCTCTATATAAAGACCACCTGTCTATAAGGTCCATTTTTGCTCAGTCCCCTAGGTGGACTTTATACACAGGTTATACTATATATATATATATATATATATATATATATATATATATATATATATATATATATATTAAACGAAAACATTGTAGAAATATCGATGGCAAAATACACAAGATAAGTACTCTGAAAATCATTTTGTAACAGATACAAATGTTTCTTAAAATAACGTTTATCATAAAGCATAATTGTAAGACATATTTTTAATATTTTAACGTATTTAACCGTAATTAACGTAATTATCATATAAATTTATTTTGAAGAGCAGTTAAGGTAGCAAATCTTTGTATATCCCATGGTCATAAATTAATGAATTTACATATATTGAGGCGTTTTATCATTGACATCAAATTCATATACACAAGATTGTAAGATTTCTGTTATTTTGTAATGTTCTTATTAAGTCTTTTACCTAACTAGTTGAAATGCTTATAGCTTTTCTTTAGTTTCCGGTTCATCATTATTGGTATTGAAGCGAAGTTTTGTAACCTGTACATATCCGTATTACAATTATTCCACTTTCATTGACAGTGGTAAGTTTTGTTGTGTTAAAGTTATAAATATCTATTTTTCAACAAATTTGAAATAACGTTATTGAAAACAATAAAATTCAAGTCTGATATAACAAAAATGAATTGATTTGTCTCGAAATCAGAAACAAAAGTTGATTTTTAAATTTGATTTGCATTTCTATAGAAACATTGCAGATACATGTAACGTTACGGAAAACAAAACAACAATTTACGGATGAAAATTTTGTTGGAGGTAATGCAATTTAATTTTATTCTAAATATATCATCAACACGTCAAGAAGTGCCCAAAAATGTCATTGGAGTATTTAGTATTTAGACTACAGAGTTCGTATAAAGTAGTGAAAGTAGCACTACAAGCCAAAGCAAACTGAAATGGATAACGTCTACGTCAAATATTCCCGAAAAAACGTCGTTATTACGGGAAAACGTAACTTTATGCGATTCCATTGTCAAAAGAAATAATTGTCCCGCACAAACGCTATGAGGTATCACGTGATACACTGGCGAATTCCATTAAATTTTAAACAGTCCAGCGTTGGAAACGTTTTACGTCTATGATCTCATAGACGAAATTTCTTTTGACTGCATACGTCACACGTCATACGTCATTATCCCTTAGAAACCGATGACGTCGGTATCTGACAACTAGGTCAAACATTCAGTCTGCCGCCATATTTGTCTTACTTGACGTAAACGGTGTCATTTGTTTTCTTTATTAAAAACGTGAAAGTTGTTAAATATTTAGGATTAGTGTTAAGATCTACAGTCATAAATGATGGTCCTGATGACAGCAGCGAATATTAGTTTTGTGAATCTGCAGGTGCATCATATCATTTGTGGATATGTTACGCTGATGACAGGGAAATGTCCCCACTCAAGCACAGGAACATCAACGGTTTGCTACCAGCTGGAACCACTTTATTTTTGGCTTCTATGAGTTGATGTATTGTTGAAAGTGGTAACAGCGTGCTATTGATTGATATTTTTGTACATGTTAACATTTCCGCTTCGAACTCGGATGCCTCATCTTTGTCCAAACATATCTTGCCCCTCCCTCAGCTTGAAGCCATCGTCATTGATATTGTGAAGCACAGTCTCGGGCAATTAGTGTGAGTTGTACCGCTCCGATGTGTTTGCATGTTTGCAAGCTCTGTTTGAAATTAATTTAAATATATGCAAGTGCTACATGTACGTTCTACACACATGCACACCGAACGACTAAAAAATGGCGGTGAAACTAGTGTGCAAAAGTACCGGCGGTAGTTATGGGCATCCAGCTGCATTGCATTGAGATTAATGCGCAGTTCGTACTCTTTTTCATTTCAGATAAGGTTAATGTTATAAATATTGAATTTATTTTTAAATTTAATTTAAATTTGAATTTAATTATAAGGAATAATTGTAATTTTTTTTCAGTCTATGACCCCATATACCGAAAAAAAATTACAATTATTCCTTAAGTAAACTTAATCTTATGGTTAGTTGTGAATTTCCTCCACATGGAGGTGTGTGTGTGTGTGTGTGTTTGTGTGTGTGTGTGTGTGTGTGTATGTTTGTTTGTGTGTGTGTGTGTTTTTGGAATACATATCACGTGAGTTTGTGTGCGTGTGTTGGAATACATATCTCATATGATAAAACGGTGATACAGTTTGACAAGATAAAACTGAAACACTCCCGATAGGCGTTTACGAGTTAATTCCCTTTCTTTGCAGGTCTTTTTTAAAATCGTATATCGTTTATCTCGAACTCCGGATAAGTCTTTATATATATAGTTTTTCAGTGTCCGGTAGAATACAATAAAATAATAATATATGATAAAATTATATATATATATATATATATATATATATATATATATATATATATATATATATATATATATATTGAGGTTAATAATTTTTAAATGTTTTATAATGATATTTTAAATGATAGTGTGTATATATTCTAGTTATTCATATTTGCGCAAATTTAAAATCAGATGTTTTTTAAAACGAATTATCTTGCTTTGTTTTTTATAATTGATAATGGTACTAAAGAGTTTTCAAAAATATATATATCCAATAAAACAGAGAAATTAAAATCCACTTTACTAAGCAATGTCAAACTCAAACAAAACACCATATATGAGTAAAAGTAATGTGTAAAAGCAATTAAAAACAACAAGACTGTCTTCACTTTCACTTAAAGAATTGCTTTTAAATTGCATAAAAAACTGGTGCTATTTTCTTTTAACAGCAGCAATATTAAGTCAATAATTTTAGCTTGTAACTGATTCACGAATATCCCTGTTAAAATGTAAATGAAAAAATCTTTTTTAAATAAATTTGTACAACTTAATAAAATAACATTAAAAGGTGTCGAATAAACGTTCGAGTAGTTTGCTTTGTTATTTATCCATTTTCATTTTATGAAACGGAAAACTATAATAAAATTTAAAGCGTCATGCCCTGTTTTGTTAAACTTCATAACACTAGGCTCAAAAATATAAAATTTCGGAATTAAGTTCCATTCTCTGACAACACAGGGTATAATTTCTCTGCTGCTTTACATTTCCCCGTTATTCACGATGAGCGAGATTTCGAAGGACACGATGAAACAACCAAAACATCATACTTGGATTGCTAGATCACCCTTTGATTCAGAGGTTAAACTCAAAATGATTATGATTGTGATTTTTTGCCAATTAATGCGTAACTATAATAAATTTTGATGTGCCATATGTGTACATTTCAGATAATCATTGATAAAAGTTGAGTAAAAATAACAATTATAGTATTACTTTACATACTGAATCAAAATTACAACTTAACACAGACTCTTTTGCTGTATTTCACAGTTTTGATGATTAGCACATGGGTCTTTTATCTCGGAAATCAGTGATAATACTGCACCGTGGAATTTATGCGAAAAAAGTAACGTCACTTAGGTTTATATTTCAGGTTCACATAGTAGCAATTATAAACCAGTATGGAACACATGATTATTGTAACACCCTTTTTTTGATTTTGACACAGTCATGTTTATATTTAATACTGGAAAATTCAACTTAAATAGTTTTGCAATGCGTTTTTCGAGTATATACGCTTTATAATCGACTCCATAAAATGTATATGTTCGTGAATGTAATGGTTATTATTTGAAGATGTTTCATTTCGAAGTTCCATTGGGCTCTTACTGTACACATCAATGTTAAATTTGATAACATATTTATTATATGTAAAGTTGTTTTCAACAGAATCTAGATTAATGGACGGCTACTCGGTTGTGTACAAAGAATAGGTCAAAGTAAACAAAAATGCAGTATTCTTTTAAAACCTTTTTTATACTAATATAATCTGAGCTTATATATGGCTTTTCTGGGGTTTTAACCTTCAATGTCTTTGTTTCAATATATCCAGAGAATATTTGAAATTTTTTCAAATGCAGACACAAATTTCTGAGCTAATTTATCAGGTTGTTTCTTTTGTAACGCATAAAGAAAATGCATGAGTTCAGATACATCATAGTGTTTGAGAAATGAAAAATAAAAAAATTTCAAGTCATGTCTAAATCACGATCCCAAAAACAAAGTCAAAACTTTGAAAACTGGCCAATTCAGTTACACGTACACTTCCATCAAAGAAGTGAGATCGAAGGCAGGGACCTCCTGTCTAGCTAGCCACACCTGTCAATTGCAAAGTTGAATTTAAAAATGAAAGGAATACGAAACTATGGAAGGTCAGGTATACCCAGTATAAATCTGGATATAATGACTTCATACTTATCAACAATATTTTGATGACCGGCCGTAAAGCTTTTAAAGGACCTAGATAAGCCCAGACAATATTTTTGAGGCATTGATTTTATTGTAAGCAGCTTTCTTCGTTGTTAAATTTTCAGTAGTGGAAACGAGCTCTACCGTACCGTATTATTAGTGAAACATATATCGCATATGCAGTAGACAGTAGAAGCAGTGATATCAAAGCAAGGAAATTAAAACAACAATAGAAAAATTGAATTGATTGTCGAATAGCTTTAGATGTTACCTTTTGTAGGTGTCATCACTGAATGATAGGTAAAAATAAGATGCAGAACATAAGGGCTTTGCTTATCGTTTATTTCAAGCTTACTTAAAATAAAATGATTGCTATAATTCTGTTGATATTAAAGTATGTTTTGATAAAAAAAAATTATGCGTAATTTTGATGTGCCATATATTGAAAATTCATTCCTCCTCAGTGACACTAGGCTTGTTATAGCATATACTTAGTCGAAAAAAAATTGTAATAGTAACTGATTATAGGAAAATATAAAATCAGACAAATAAGTCTTTTAGGTAACAAGTCTACGATTTTCTCCATCAGCTCTAAATATACCGTCTTGGCATAAGTGAAAGAAATTTGACATGGGTCCATATATATATATACGAATATAAAACTACAAACTTAGAATAATAAAGAATTCGAACAAGGTCACGGAACTAGCTTTACACATTTTAAAACTCTAAAAAAAATAGTTATTGTTTTTGAACCGGTGTCCAGTTGTTTAGTTTTAATTAGGTCAAATGTCTTTCTCTAGTTAAACTTACAATTATAATAAATTTCAGAATTTTAGACGCTTGTGAATTATAAATCATATTCATTATAAATACATGCAAGAATTACTTGTAAATCACATTAAATTTTCAGTAGACATTATAATCTTTTAAAACCATGTACAACCTTCCACAACGAAAGAATCGCTTTTTGTCAATTATAGGTAAATGACATTTTAATAGTTTAATAATAGTGAAATGGACTCAGAGTGGAGGAGTGTTATTATCAATATATCACTTCAATGTTAAAAGTGATAAAAGAGGCAATTTACAATTCAAATATGCGATCTTTTCAAAAATTATAACTCAAAGTAAGATTAATATTAACATTTTCCGTCAGTCTTTACTTCAAGTTGAGAAAATCTCTCTCTCTCTCTCTCTCTCTCTCTCTCTCTCTCTCTCTCTCTCTCTCTCTCTCGTACTAGCGGAAAACATAATATTAATGTTTATAAAAATGCAGATATATCTGGTTGTGAGTGACAATAAATTTGCAATATACATATCAATTTTTAAATCATAAATATTTCATGATTAAATAATCTTTTTGTCGAATGTAATGCTTGGGTTTTTAATGCCTATTTGTGAAATAGAGTCACATGTTTAGAAATAAACCTTATTATCAATATATGAATACATAAAAAGAGGTACTGAATGTCTGTCTACACTGACTAAGATATCATTGACAGCTTAACAATCATTTTCATATAATACAGCAACAGATAAAGGAAACATAAAAAAGAAGTAACAAAAACTTGGTCTATTTTGTTTGTAAATTGAAAACATTATACCTTTTTGTAAAATCTTCATGGCCAAAACTAACTTTTATTCTTTATTTATCTCTGTTCTTTCGGTAATTTTCTTTTAATTTTTAATGAAAATTTCTCAGGACAAATTGTAATGTAAATATACATATATTGCAGTTATGTCGTTTCGTTAAATGTGCCTCCCTCTCTCTCTCTCTCTCTCTCTCTCTCTCTCTCTCTCGTTTATGTCGTTCGTTTTAGGTGATGGCCTAATTGATTATTGCATTACAACTCAGATTTTTTCGAAAATATTGGTTGGTCCTTAAAAGGACCGTTTGATTACGATATTGTTTAAAGATTACAAGTCGATTCTTGTAGCATCGCTTTTTTATCAGTCTTATCAGCTAGGAAAGTTCTCTCTGAAGAACCGCTACCTGTTGAAAAACCATCTCTTCTTTTTCCGCTTTCGTGGTACATTTCCGCTGTAGAAGATTTACTCTGGCTTGTGGCTGAGCTGTCGTGGATCCTGATGGTATCGTATTAAATAAACAGGTGCTCGTTCTGGTTCTGAAACTACCGTCGATGTTGTATCACGGGTATTTGATTTGGAAGATTTACGTGACACCGGAGATTGAGGTAAACTTCTTAGCATATGTGTACTTCGTTCTGGTGTTCTCTGTTCTAATGTTCTAGGAACATCTATGGAGTCTTCTATAAATCCGGACACAAAACTCACGTTTTCCATGTCAAAAAAAGCATCACCAAAAACATCTTCAGAGGAATCTGGAAACAAATTAGTTTAGTCTAGATGAAAACTAGCCATTCTGATTTGGTATATGCTTGTACATGTATGTGGATTTCAGAAAAAATTGTCTCTTTTATATATTTAGCTAATTTGGCCAAGGACATGTCTAATGACCCTTACTCTCAAAATATCATGGAAATTTACATGATCCAAAAAACATTATAATACAACAAATTGATGGCCTTTTAAAACAGAATACCTGTTTACACTTCATTTCGCAAGGTTAAACGAGTACTGTCACAGGATTTCGCGCCTAAAGTATTACCGAACAATGAAACAATTTTAGTAACATTGTTAATAGAGTGTTTGCTCGGTATGGAAAAAAGCTGTGTTGTGTGAATTTCGAGTAAGAATTGAAAATGGACAAACGTAAAAATGAACCACGTAGGGTCACATGATTTATACCAATAACAAATAATACCATATCCTGATGTTAGACAACAGACACCGCGTAGTTTTAATATACGTTTTTAATTTTCTTGCTTGGCAGTTTTATCACTGACTCGTTCTTTGACTGCTTCATCCTTCTATATTACCAATCAAAATTCAAAACGTTTATCATTAAACTAAAAGATATCTTAAAAAGCAAATCTATATACTTTAACAGAAACACAACTTGGTAATTAGACTTGTGCCTTGACTGCTTCTTCATTCAGTAGTACCAATCCAGTTTCAAAACTTTTGTCACTCAACACAATAGATCTGTTTAAAAACAAACAAAACGCGGTAACTAGATGAAGAAAATGATTTTCATGTAAATGATTTATTGTTCATTTCATTTGTCGGACCTCTCAAGTTTTGGCGCAACCCGACGACCCAAAACGTTTGTCACTCAACAAAATTAATCTGTTTAAAAACAAACAAAACGCGATAACTAGATGAAGAAAATGATTTTCATGTAAATGGTTTATTGTTTATTTAATTTGTCGGACGTCTCAAGTTTTGGCGCAACCCTACGACCCAAGATCGTTGAGACGTGACATAAACCAGCCTTTTAATTTGTGACCTGCTCTAGCCCTATATTACAACAAACAAAACGCGGTAACTAGATGAAACAAATGATTTTCATGTCAATGATTTATTGTTTATTTCATTTTGCGGAATTCTCAAGTTTTTGCGCAACCCGACGACCCAAGACCGTTGAGACGTGAAATAAACAGCTTTTTAATTTGTGACCTGCTCTAGCCCTATATATCACACAGAAACAAGATCATTAACATGCCGCATAAACAAAGTCTATTATTTATGGCAAGTCCTTGCTCTAAATTCAAAACACCACATGAAAAAACACGTTACTCGTAGATTTGTGCCAATTGAACTCTACGAGAAAAATGCGATTACCGCCAGAAGACCCACTCAACGTCACTCCAGACCTGATTGACCAAGACCTAGCATACTTTCTCAGACACAGAGAAAGGTGGAAGTAAATCCAATTTTTATTAAGAAAGACTTAGAATTCAACGTAGCAGAAATGAACCTGCTCATTACATTGAACTACCGTAACAGAACGAACCAACCTTTCACTTCCGGGAAGACGGTCCTTTATAACCACACAATCATGTATTGTGTGAAAAATGTTGTATTGGGAGCATTCAAAATTCACGGTTTGTTTCCCAAATTTGCAAAATCATTAGTGCAATGATTGTAATGGTAAAATAAAGGTTTGTCCGTTTTCCATTTTGTCGTAGCTGCTAGAAAAACAAAAAGGCCATTTTAACGGCCGACCATGTTTTGCGAAAAGATCTAAAATTGTAATCAATTATACACACACGTGTACAGTTGCTGTTTACGAACGTTAAAGAATTACAAGGATTCTCTTACCTCGATTTTAGCACTATGTTTAATTTCTATAATTACACTGAAATGAATTATTGTAGTAATAATTGTAAAAATTGTAACATCTGGTGTAAATACACATCTAAATATTTAGTTGTGTGTTGTATAAATATTCAAGAGGACCATTTCAAAAAAAAAAAAAATTATACACAATATTTTTTTAGTCCGTCAATTTTCTTCTGCAAGCTAAACTTGGGAACAACATGTATCAAACTAACGAGAATAATTTATTTAGAAATTAGATTTTTTTAGAACTGTCAGGGACAGCCACGAATACTTCAGACAACGTGAAGTATTTCCGTATTGTAAATAGAAACCCCCTCCTACTCAAAAGTATAATGAATACCATTGGACGTAATATTTCATTGACATAATTTGATATAATTTTTTGAAAATATATTATCATTATTGTATAACATACGATAGTGTTTTTGGTGGGTTGTCTGACATAAAACAACACATTTATTACTATATCACATTTTTATTATATAACAATATTTATGTGTCTACGAACAAATTGTGTTTAGAAAGTCGCAGTTCAGTGACCAACGCAAGTATTCGTGCAAAGGTTTATCTATGATTTCCCAATTTGTGGACAATACAACGCCAATTAAAACATTGTACTTTATCCAACTCTCCCAGATATTAGAATCTAGCTTTGGCTAAAGATAATGGATCGATTATATTATGTTTTGTCCAGTTTTTAAAACCTGCCAGTCTTTAGCTTACTCTATAAGTCATAAGATTTAGTGTTAAAACACTCCAAAATGTTTGTCGTGAACATCATTTGGATTATCTACCTTTTCACAGTTAGATAAAATGTCTCCACAATATACACACTGTCTCCACACATTATCCCCTAATCCCGTGTAATAAAATCCAACCAAACAGCGCAGTTGGGTTTACGTTACTAATACACTTTTCAAAGGTTTTAGTCTGTGTTCCACAATAACTCGTGAGGGTTCCTCGGAAGTCAAGTACAAATGTTATGACACTCTGTTATTAGAACTTGTGAATCTAAATTTGCAAAAACGTGACTTTGTCATTTTTGTTGTAACGTCGTGCTTCTTTGATGGTATTTCTGATCCAAGCTGCAATGTGACCTTAATAATCCCATTGTCGTAAACTAAGTCTCGTGCCTTTCTCGGATAGTTTTCCACCTACCATTTACCGCAGTTCTAAATACACAACACTGGGACCATAAAATATACCAAAAGCGTAATCATCTGTAATAGCAAATAGACGTGTGCAGTTGCAAAAAGAGTCTCTGATGTTTGTTTTCGATTTTCGGTTTTGCTAAGTTGTCGTTAACTGACGTTGAATTACCGATATTGTTCATCTGTTTACAGTCAGTTCCGACGTATTCGATAAGTTTTAAAGTACTAACAATGAATCCGCAGGTGATTGACACTACGGATATTAATACAATGACGCCAACACTCTTGACGGTACTCATGTGCTTATCGAAACGCAAATCCCAGGTAAGTAAATCCTCCAGTCTGGTCGATGTACTCCTTCTTACCTTATTCATCGGTAATATTTTGTCTAGTGACCTCTGTCAACAAATGATAAAAACATACGGTTTTTCATTTATACGTGCTGTGACAAACCTACAAGGTTTTGAATTTTCATTAATATTAAAGGTGAAAAAAATTCATTTGTTTTAGTAGTATTTACACGACTGAAGCGTTTATACTTTGATTTTACAGAACATAGATAATCATCCAAATTAAAACAAACCATTGACTCGTTTACAGACCCGAATGAATTAAACGTCTTTGCAAACTTTCTGGGTATGACCGAAGATCCCTATATACAAGATAGGATAAAAGAGTTGACGGTATACATGGATGGATTTCCAGAGCTGAAAATGATAATAGATTCACTAAGAGATGTTTCACAGTTAAAGAAATTTGCTAATTTAAATTAGATTTAAATTGGATTGCCAACGATCCTTTTGTAATATACAAAATAGATAGCTTAAGTGAACAAAACATAGAACAGTTCAAGATCGATAGTCAATATGGAGGTCAAGAACCTGTCAAGCTTTATCAGTTGAAAAAAGTAAGTAAAAATATTCAAAACCGTCTCGGCTTTCGATACCAAATATAGAGTAAAGCTCGATCAAAGATGCTGGCAAGATAAAAATTTGAAAGAAATACATAGCGATTTTCACAATATGCTTGAAAACGTTTTAAAAGAAGTCACCGAAAAAAACGTCAAGTACCGATAGTGGACGTGTTTAAGTCCATCATCCTTCACTCAACGATGCCATTGTAATCCCTCTTCAACCCATATAACAACTCGATGTGATCAATGTGATCATGGACAGAATAGAGAAAGTGTTACAGAGTCACCAGGATATGACCATTACAGATGACTTTGAAATTGACATTGTTGTTATAAGAGTTCTACATGGTGCTGGGAGACTAAGAATTACAAATCTTCATCATAAAAACAATTCTGTTTACAGAGAGAAATCAATAATAGAAATCGTTAATGGTGACAGTTAAAGGTTATACATGGCCAGAGCTATAGATGTATGCTGGGCTCGTATGAACAAAGTAACAGTTACAAATTGGCGCTAATCAACAAAAGACGACCCTGTAGATTAGTCGGTGCTTCACAAAGTATCAAACATAGGAGAGTATCATCCTCATATTACTACAACATACTTAACAAAAATAGGAGAGAACAAGAAGAGTTAGCTTTATGTCTCTGACAGATGACAAATTTACCAATGGATCGACCTTTTGAGTTTAAATGATATCGAACCTTTCGAAACTGTGTTAAATGTAAACATTTTAGTAGTTTCTTCAAGATTAGGAAATAAATTTATTAAAGTGACGGAAAATATAGATAGCCCAAATCTGTACTTATATTAAGTAAACGACACACATTTCAACGAAATAACCAATATAACAGGCTTCTTTTCTTCTGTCTACTTTTGTGTTAAATGTTTGAAGCCTTATGACCATAAAGAAAAACACGAATATTTGAATTACTGCCGCGTGTGTAAAAACGATGTGTGTCGTGAATCGGACCAAAGAATGACTTGCCGAAAATGTCACATGACTTGTCGGTCCAAAGAAAACGAAAAGATCAAATGTCAAAATGGTTTCCTACAGGTCCCTCAGACCTCAAAATCCGGTAAATGATGGAAATGTATAAGGTTTTACAAAGTATTTAAGACGGTAAAAAGAAAACCAGAATTGCACGAATATGGTGAATACAAATATGCAAGCTGTTTAAAATATGTCTGATCACAAGTGCTATTTGAGAGCGACGTATTCTATTAAGTGCGAGTCGAGATTTGTGTTCTTTGATTTTGAATGTACACAATATCAGATCTTACACTGCAGAGGTTTATGTACCAGTTTCCGATTCCGATTGTCAAACATGTACACCGCCAACCAAGTGTTAAAAATGCATGACTTGTAAAAACTGTTTGCAGACGTAGTGCGGTAAACCGACATACATACCTAATTTTGCCGAATCACAAACCGTATATAAGAAATGCATTGATCAACCATTGACTCTTAAATCAAATGTAAATTTTGCAGGACTAGATGTAATGTTTGCCGTGACCGTAAATTACCTCCCTGTACGTCCTGCGGTTTCAGAGAAAGGTGTTTCGTGGTATGAATGTTCAATCTGACTTTGGATCTTGGTTGTTTTCCGAACATTTCAAAGTGGTTGCACATGACATGAAAGGATACGATGGTAGCTTCTATTAGACTATTTGATTGCACAGTCTAAACGACCACAGAAAATCATTTACAACGTCGGTAAAGGATTTAATATCAACATCATCGATAGTTTTAATTTTGTAGCCAATAAGTTATCTACCTTTCCCAGAATGTTTGGTTTAAAAGAGTTAAAAAGGATTTTCAGAGACGGTGACGATGTCTCGGACTGGAAGGATGCCAAATCCTCGAATGACACATTCAAGGTTTATCTGGATTGTACCTAGACAAATATTTCGGAGTTGACAAACAAAACTGTGGAAGAACGTGAATTTGTCAAGAGTCCCATAGCTCAAGTACCCGCGGACGTTTTCGAACAGAAATTTAATTATAGTCAACTTTCAATCTTACTGGTTAGAAGTGGGATGTCCAGAAACAAAATCTACATCCAATACTCTCTAAATGGTGGAGAAAAATAGATTGGAGGGAACCCTATATAGTTTGGATGGCTACTGTGCAGACACTTATACTGCATACGAATTTTATGTTTTGTATTCATATTTTCACTAATGTACTTTAACCACTGGACATTATTCTTTAATTATGTTCAAAGTCAGAAATTTCATCAGCACTGTTATATGTTTATTTGTTATTGTGTTTATCTGCTTTAACGTTCTAATCTACATATGCAACAGCTGCATAACTTTGTCTAATAGATATATGTTACAATAAGCCTAATCATTAGAGATATTTATTTCTGGCTGTGTTTCCCACGGGTGTTTTTCACACGACCGGGATCATGTGAAACATCCGAGAACATAACAGTTCATGGAAGAGTTGTATTTCCCTGACTTTTCGAAAAAGAGATTACATTAAGAATTTAGGGATGAAATATAAGTGTACAAAAGTTTACAGAATTACGTCAAATCATTAGACATACAAGAAAGATTGGACAGCTTTTTTTGTGGAAGGACCAATGCCTGCAAATTACATTACAAAATTAAGGAAGACGAACAGATTCGATAGGTAGATTTTACCATGTATATTCTATACATTCACAACAATTTCATTTCACCATTGAAAACATTACATAGTATATTTGAACGAAGTATATAAATTTCAATCTTTCAAAAATTTTACCTGTCGTTATTATAATATAGTGCTATAGTTTTACCTCTCGGACGTCTACCTTGACAAAAGTGCTCAATAGAATAAATTTTTATTGTTTGTTATCTTCTCTTACATATGCATATTCATGTTCATAAATTTTGTTTCTAGTTTGTATCCAGGGACGAACACGTACTGGAAATATTCGCTTGGCCATGCAGAAATCACTTCAAACTTTCAATGTTTAAAATTATTTTGGAATAGCCAAAGTATTGCCAAGTCGCAAACTATATCATCCAGTGTTACCTTATTTATCCAACGGATAATTGAAGTTTCCGTTATGTCGTACCTGTGGAGATACTGAAAATCAACAACCATGTCAATGTTCTGAGGCAGATTGAGCCATAGTGATAATCTGGTGTACTCCAGAGCTAGAAGTTGTCATTAGTAACGGTTACAAAATACTTCAAATCTACGAACATTATCACAGAGAAGAAATCACACAGTATCCCCCTGCTACTTGTACAGGTGGACTCTTTGCCATTTACATCAACACGTTTTTAGAACTCAAGCAAGAAAGCGGTGACTGGCCAAACTGGTGTCAAACGGAAGACGACAAAACAAAATATTTGGAACTCAAATCACGCAAATGAAGGTATAACATTGGACAGAGAGAAAATAGAAAAGAATCCTGGGTTGAAAGCTTTGGCCAAGCTGTGTCTTAAGAGGTGAGAAATATTTTATGTCATTTTAAAACCTGGAAGTTTTATATTTAAATTCAGTGGTTAGTCATATACAACCTGTGATATTCCTACGACAGTTTATTCTACACTGAAGGCATAAAAATTGTATTTTTCTTTTTGAAAAAAACAACTCTAGCGTGCACATGTTCACTTGCGGCTAAAAACGTTTTCTGTCGTAACTGACAAGATGATTATCTTCAATTAAACTCAAGATAATAAAGCTAGAAGGTTTTATTATTATTATTATTATTATTATTATTATTATTTATATGTAATTGTTTATGTATTATGTATTTACAGTTTCTGGGGAAAATTTGGCCAAAGACTTAATGTACGTCAGTCCGATTTTATCTACCAATTAGAGGCAGATGATATATTTCAATTGTTGTCGGACTCGACCAAGGAAATGTACAATTCCCACATTGTCAGTGGCGACATGATTCAATTGGAGTGGACGCATAAAACATATTTATAACAACCTATAACAACACTAACATCTACTTAGCCACCTTTACTACCTGCTGGGCAAGGCTGAAATTGTGTAGCATAATAGATACCTTAGGTGAGAGAGCGTTGAACTAGGACACTGATTCAATGAACTACGTTAGCCAACAAGGAGAATGTGATCCTCCACTCGGGGGCTACTTGGGAGAACTCACCCATGAGTTACTGCTCATGCAGACTATAGTTTCTTTCTGTCTAAAGCGCACTTCTAACATCATATTCGGAATGTTACTAAAATTACGGTAAATATGAAAGCATGTAAATGGGAACATAATTTTATCTCATACAGTCAAACCTGTCTATAAAGGCCACCCATGGGAATCAATAACAGTGCCCTTTATCGACAGGTGGCCTTTATATACAAGTTCAAATAATATGAATTAAGAGCAACTGGGATAGAATTTTATTGGCCTTTCTAAGCAGGTGACCCTTATAAAAAGGTGGCCTTTAAGGCAGGTTCGACTGTAATTTAAATTAATTAAAACAAAAAAATTAATACGATCCATAACAGATTTTGCCCATTCCTGTGTTAAGGTAACAGTGCCTTCATTTTCAGCTAACATCGAACTGTTTTTTTTCTAAAAGTACACCTCCACCAATACTCTGAACTCTTACCGAATTAACAACACCACCTGCACTTCTCAGTTCACGAATGTAATCAATCACCTCCGTATCTAAATCTTCTGGTAATAATTTTTGCCGTCCACGTCCATTTTCAATTGCAAATCTGGCGATCTTCGCTTTTGTTTTTTGGAGAGTAATGCCAGTATTCGCCACGTTTTCTCTTTTTTTTTCCAGACTCAGGAGTTTTTTTCATATTCCAAATTTACAATATCATTCTGTTTTTCAGTTAATTTCTGTTTTTCTGGGTTGCACCGTTTAATGGATCTGGAAGTGCCGGTTTAGGCAATTTATAATAAGCTGCTTGCAACCACCGCCACATTTTTAATTTGTGCTTTAATACTTTCACTCACGAAAACCAGTACTGGGATTTCTAATGATACATAGTGAAAACAATTCATCTACATTTATTTAATGCTGTGTGCAACAACATTAATCCGATTTCGATGTTCATTGTAACAGACATTGATCAAAGGAAAATAACTCTTACAAGTTTAGTGCTTATTTTTATTGGGTCAAAATCGCATAAATTATTATTTTTAATAGAAGAAATCGCGAAAATAACCCCCACACGAAATGAACCGAACAACTAAATCGCGAAAATAACCCCCTGGGAAAATAATCACGTTTACAGTAGACATAAGATGTGTATAATCTTGACCGGGAATAATAAATCCGATATGAATTTTTGTTTTGTTTGTTTTGTATTGATTTGTTAGATTGCTGTAGTGTAGTGGTTAGCGCATTCGGTTGTTGAACGAACCCGTTCGGGGACGTAGCATTTACAGCTTTAACTAGCACTACATGTATTAAGAATGTGTTTTATTATCCGAACTATTTCTAGAGAACTAATCAGTAAATTTGTTGCGACAAATAGGCACTAGACAAGGAGGAATTCATGCGTAAACCGCCTACTATATTATACTTATAAATAGACATAACAAAAGTATACAGTGTAATATTTTATTCAGAGTAACATATTAGTAAGAAATCTAGTTTAAAGTGTTTTTTTTTATTGTTTTTATCCCAGGAGGGCCGTTAATTATTTCCTTCTTACACCTTTCATGTTTGATTTTTTCTTCATTTTTGTTTTACTAGATCCGATTTGTTTCATGATTTATTACAAATCTGCACGGCACATGTAGCTCACATAATGCTCGATACAATTCTTGGTATCCTTTCGGGTGTTTAGAAGATTTAATAGATACACCATCTTAAAAAATATTGGATTGTGTAATTAATATTTCGTTTACTACTATATCACCATCTTCATTTCAATGCAAGATCTGACCCCTTTTTTGTTGGAGAACATGTACGTAATTTATAGACATCTTCCACATTTGGTGATAGCGATATCAAAAATAAGAGTACGTCTTACTGGTGGCTCTTTCGTATGCATCCCTAAAATAATCAACTTGTCCCGGTAGAATCTGTGATCCGAAGGTCAAAATTCGTCTTGCATCTCCACGATTTTTGAATAAAATCACATACATGCATTTCAAGGAGATGCTTCTTGCATATTTTCCGGGTGGATATACACATATTTCGATGGTGAAACGTCACTGTAAATAACTGTACACACTCGTCTGAATGGGTGATTTTAACATAAGGTCGTCGAGTACAAGAATAGTATGTTCAGCTCCCTCTAAGTATTCTTCGATGTCTTCTTTATTAGGCAATCCATGTTGAAATATGTTTTCAACACTTGTTTTTATTTGATCAAATAAAGGTTGATACTCCCTATAAGCATATATGATGTTATTTGGTGGTTTTTCGAACATACCTGAGGCATGTTCCAATAAACGTTTTGCGAGTTGTAAGATTTACCACTTTGGGTCATACCAGAAATCATAATAGTGGTCGGAGACATAAACGGTAACAGAAAATGTGTCTCCCACCAACTACCAGTGTCGTCAACAAACATCCTATCTCTTTTATTGAAACCTTTATAATTATTTTTAAACATAAATATATGACTTTAATAAAAACATAACAAAAGTTTTTTTTTATTTACAATTAAAACATTTATTCACAAAATCAAATACAAAAACATCGTTTTGTGTTTCGTCTTCGAAAAATAAATTTTTATTATCCTGTAATGATGTGTTCAAACATATCGAGAGTAAATAATACAATACATGATATCCACAAGATTGAGAATAACAGTTACATTGTATATAAAATGACTTGCATTCTTCAATAAAAAACGTTTGAAAAATTCATTATAATAGTCTGGTGGGTGTCCAAAACTTTCATAAAACTCGGCAAAGGATGCATTTTTAAACCAGAATGAAACCCAGTGATGTCCTGGAAGTCCCAAAGGATAGGTGTTGACAATGTAGGCACTTGCATAGGATACGTCGCTCACAATAAACGGTATTTCATCTGAAGCGAAAATGCCTTTAACTAAAGTTTGTAAACACGCGTTATTGTTTATGACTCACAGTAACTGATCCGTATTCATACTTGTGTATATTTCATTTCTCTGGACTGGTCGATTTCTATTATGGCAGGAATTCCACGTAGGCTATACAATTTAATGTTTCTGTTGGGGCAGTAGCAAACTTCACTTCAAATCTGACGTTTCCTTGTCAGTACCAGGATTAAATACTCTTCACCAAGGTCATTTGGAGTTAAGCTAAAGGCATAAATAGTGTAATCCTGAATTGAAATCTGCCTCGTGATTTGTAGACCGAGATTCTTTGTTCTATTTTTCGGCTACCTCGAACAGATTGATGAAAGGTGTTATAAAATTTGTTTATTCCGACATCTATCTTTATAGGTCTTACGGAAATACCCTCGCCATTTATAAGCATTACTACTTCTTCAGCTGAATTCTGAAATTTAAACGGATACTTGGTTTAACTCCCATTGACACCGTCCTGTGAAACAAATGCAATATACTTGGTGGTAGATTATTTCACCACACATTTTGCCAGATTAATGAACTAGATCCCGTTGGACAAGTATTCATTTTGGCTTCTGTCCATGTCAGCGGATATTTAGCCTGCGTTCTTTCAATATTTTGGTATGATTGATTAAAATCCTGGTAGCGACTTTGATCATACAAGCTTTAAAAGCAATGTCTAAAACGTGCAACTTGTAATCTTGAGATTTTTCCTCACTCATAAAAATGAATGGGG
Source organism: Tegillarca granosa (assembly GCA_029721355.1). Lineage (NCBI taxonomy): Eukaryota > Metazoa > Mollusca > Bivalvia > Arcoida > Arcidae > Tegillarca > Tegillarca granosa. The sequence goes on from CM056599.1 coordinate 12,189,507, forward strand.
TTTTGTTTATGAAAAGTTTCAAGGCCAAATTCACAATATTAATTAAATATTTTTCTATTCGAAAAATTTGTGTTCGTACAAGGGTCCTTCCAAATCTACTCAGCTTAGTGTAACCATAACGGAATTTTAGTCCTGCGTTGGAACCGCTGACTGGATTTCCATCACCCATGTCCCCCGTATCTTGAAAATAGAGTTGTACTTTGGATTTAATCATCCATTAAATAAAATCTCTTTTAAATAGGCTTATTATGGATAATGGCATGTATTGAGATATACCAATTTTCCGTTCATGTACGTATCAATTTGATTCCAAATTGTTTCTGAAAGTAGATAAATGATTCCTATTTTCTCCTCATCTGTCAAATCTGTTTTCGTGATTTTATATTTCACATACAATCTACTTTTTTGTAAGCCTTTATATTCATTTCCCTGACTGGGCACTGTGGCAATAGGGGCATCGTCTGTACGAAACGAAGAAACGGGTCGACATTCATTTATGTAAATTTTTTCGATGGCTACCTGTTTTGGTGGCAGAGTAAATAATGACAAAGCATCAGGAAGTCCGATTTCTTGGTTTTTATCACTAAGAAATGACATCTTGGTCGAACACGTCTTTTGTATGTCTGCTACCTTTGGTAGTCTTATTAGAACTGAGTAAGGATATTTTTGGTTGAATTTCATCTTTATGTCTGGATTATCCTCTTCTTTTTAGTTGTATTTCTTTTTCTCCTACTACGGTATGATTAATTATATCGGAACACAGATATAATTCTGGCTTAAAGTTTTTTCTGTTAAAGTCTTTTTAGAGTCCATTAAGTTCTTTTTCTACTTCATTTGTGAATTAGGCAAAATATATCCAAATGAACAACTTAGTAATGCAGTCCATAAATTACTGTCGTTCGATCCTCTGGTTAAGTTGTATATACTTACTTTAATAACCGTATATAAAATCAGTATTTGACACATGAAAACAATCTCTCCTTTTGGTGTTTTATGTTCAAATAAAGGCCACTGTTTGTCATTACTATGTGTATCCCTTCCATCACGAAAAATGATTAAATCGATTATAAATCGATCAATTATATATATAATATCTTCCTTCACCATTTGGATTCATTGCAGAAAATATATCTCAACTGATTTTGATGATCATTACTCATCAAACAAGGAATACAGTCTGTTAATTCGGGAATAAAGTCTAATACTATTTGAACACAGTCCTTAAGTTTTTCATATTGATGTATTCTCAAACATACACCTTTTCGTGTAGGCTTGACATCGGCACTGGTAACTGGCATCCAGAACGGACGGATATCAACCATTTGATACTGTTTAGAAACAGTGATCTTAACATAACCGCCTAGATTAGTTTTATAAGCAATATCTTCTCACGTTGTACTTCCATCAATGTTTTGTCAATGTCGTCAAACATTAGCTTTAATACTTTCCATCGACAGAGAGGGAACTCTTCTTTTTTATGAGTAGGTTGATTATTTTCGTATCCTTGAATAACGATTGTATTGTCACTAAACTTTTCAACGTAACAGTCGTTTTTAAGCCAGTCTTGAAATTCTTCTGCATACAAAGTTCGTCCACATTCAGTTTACTTTTACGGGGTACTAACGATGCCATGATCATAAACTAAATTGTGTTCAATTGATATTCGGTTTTATAGTGTAAAAATAGGTCACATGAAAATTGCATGATGGGTAAACATGTAAAAACTGATTTCCTAAAAGAAAAATATATCCTTGACCCAATATTCTATTCATCTGCGATTAATACCAACTCAAATCCAAGTTTTCCAACATGACACAAATTATCAATACCCTCTTCTATTTCCACCCAGTCGGGTATATCGTAAAACCCTTCGTCAATGTCCATCAAGTCTATACAGTCTATACAAGTCGGATACAACTTCCATTACTTCATTTAAGACATACAATCCTAAGGTCCCTTTTTCAATTCGTTTTATAGACTCAAAAATTGCATGATGGATAAACAATACAAACTAGCCTAGTTTTACAGGAATCACCTGTTTTATGTCAGACACCTGTGGGACAAGGTAGGTCAAATGACATACATGTAAGACACGATGAAAACGTTTACGGTGAGAAGGCATAAAGTATGTCAATTGAAATAGGACATGACGAAGCGTTCTATGTCACTTAGCATAAAGTAGGCCACTGGAAGTAGGAACATGGCAAATGCAAAGTGTTCTAGGTCAGATACCATAAAGTAGGTCATGACCTCTAGCTAGCCTCTAACTAGTTCAACAGGGCTTAGAAGTAGGTCAACTTGAAATCGTAACGTATTTGCTGGTAATCTATTTTTCTACATATAGACACCAATACAAGTGTAGCATTTATCATAATATGCAGAATAAAAATATACAAACTTATAAATTCCGTTATCTGGAGTAAAAAGTCAGATCCTAAAATCTTGTTTATTTTTCTGAAACGTAATTATGTCAATAAGATAAGATATAAGATGTGTGTTTCTCCTATTGTATTGTTTTGCTTTTGTGTCGTGTTCTAGGTTATGCTTGATATTGCCAAAAGCATTTTTTTGCCTAAAATATCAATTTCCTATTTACAAGTCACCAGTATTACTTTCTTTGTTCAATGCCTTATTAATTATGATGTCAATATTAGTTGATCCCATGATTTTACACATTGTTTATACACCGATAATGCATAAATACTTATCTTAGGGAGCATATATATGATGATAAATTTTATTATTATTATTATTATTATTATTATTATTATTGATTCAAGCCTCTGCATACATTACTGCTTTTGACTTTTGTTTTCTTTTTTATTTTCTATCTTTTTTATCCCAGTCGTTCATTTGAAGCCAGTAAATAACACATGTTTTGTTTAAAAGTTGATAAATTCAGCAATATCTATCAGCTTTAAATGTCGCTGATTCATCTAATGGCGTTAAAATTCAATTTAATATTTGACATATTTAAACACAAGTAAACTTGATACAAAATGGCTAAACACTATGAGCTTTTAAAGTATTTCTATCTTTAGTACGAGTCATTCGCAATTAATGATTGTCTTATAACGTCCAACATAGATATGAGTATGTCTACATAATGAACGTAAAATTTCTAATGGTGTCAATTTCGTTTATGGTATCTGCGAACCATCTCAAGATCTTTCGAATCAGGTCATGCGAAACCAGCCAATTAATTGTATAATTCTAATAAAGAATTTAAACGACTGCGTTCAAGAAATCTCTGGGAATACTGGGGATTTATTTTAAAACTTCAGCTCACCGTAGATATCTGTATATACTTTATATGGTTATTTTAAAGAACTAAATGCCATTATTTATCTTACTGGTGACGACGATGATGATCACAATTTTGCTTATAGTTTATACATTGACACTTTTATAAATCAGCCTATTACAGGTGAGAAAATTATGAGATGTATTTATATGTCATTAAAGTCTCCAGGTAATGTAATTGAAACAATATCAATTGTAAATATTACTGATTTTTTGTAATTCCTAGTTTACACAGGTGATTTTTTCCCTTTAGGAGAACGACCTCTACTTCCTCGAAAGTCCACGTGTATAACTAACTAAATTTGCCAGTTTTCAAAGATTTGATTTTATTTTTGGGGGGATTGTGATTTGGACATAAACTGGTATGTTCGTGTTTTATGTTAAACCTTTTAATTTATTTTTGGTTCAGGTATTGTTCCCTCTAAAAGGGCTACAGGTATTTTGTATATTATGTAATGGAGAAACAATGAGTTGTAATTGATTCTTAAATATAATCAATGAGAAGAAAATTAAAACATTTTTTTTCAAATTTAACCCCGGGTATCCTATAAATCATTCTAAATACGGATTTTATTGATATGTTTCACTGGAAAGTCAACTTTAAGCTATAAAGATTTCACCACTGATATGCATCCGAGGAAATTTGTTACCTTTTAGTTCTCAGCATCGTAGTGTCCACTGACCCATTACTTTTGAGTACATGTACATTATTTGAACAAATTTACTGATGTATAATTTTCAATTACTCAGCAGTTATATGTCAGTAGACACATATGAAAGAAAGAAGCAGTTATTCTTTAATATATTTTACTGCTAGAACAAAAGGTTTATGTCAGTACAGTGCTTTTGAGTTCCAATATATATGAAAGGTGATCAATATAACACGAAAAATTACCGACCTATTTCTTTACTTAGTTGCTAATTTTAAATAAAATGTTTAATAATTTTTTCGGTCAGAGTTAAATAAAAATCAAGCAGGGTATATAAAGGATTATTGATTGTTGACAATAACTTTGTATTACACCACTTAAAATGTCTACACCCTTCAAGATTTTTCAAACGGTTTTTAACAATATATAGTGCTCAGCATCATAATATAAGTGAACGAGAAATAGCTATGACGGAAAATAATCACGACTTATTCATTATCAAATTAATTTGTAAATTATGTGTTTCAATAATTCTTATTTATTTTTTATATCCGTCAAGGTAACAATCTAACAATGTTTTGATTTTATATTATTACATGTATTTGAATGATAAAGATGACTCTTTGTCAGACAAAGGTGCAACTATTGTAACTACTTTTCGAGAGGCTGAATATAATACCTTAATTTATTTCTAATTGTTTGGTCTATTGTACGCAGATGACATTGATATTTTAGCTGACTCCAAAGAAGATAAACAACTTTTGTTTGATATTTTTCTAAGTATTGTACCAAATTCAAACTGAATGTTTATATCAATAAAACTGGAGTGCCTATTTTCCCAAAGATAGACTTAAAAACAATGTAGACAAATTTTACAGAGGTACTAACTTAGAGGTAGTAAATGACTTTTAATGTCTTGGATTAATTTATATTAAGAAACTGTTTTATTTAAATAAATCAAACTTGATCTTATACAAAGGGTGAAAAAGAACTAAGTTTTGTGTACTTTAAACGTTCGGTTACATGATTTATCTTTTAGTTGTCAACTAGATTCATTTGAAAAAAAATGCTAAACCATTAAGTATATCGCTGTGATCTATGAGGATTCAGTTAACTGCATTAAGAATCTAAAAATTAAAATATCATTTTGATTGTTAATCTTGACATCAAAAACACGAAACTGTCTTGTAGGTTTAGATTAAACAATATAAAACTTCAAATACATGTTGGTGGATTGAGAGATATACCAAGAAATAAAAGAATGTGCTATCGTTGTAATTTGAATGAAGCGGATGATGTTATATATTGTACTACTTTTACATCAGAATGACGTATATATATTCCAAATGTTTTCAGAATAGCTAATATTTTGTCACTCGAAAAAGTATTTTAATCATGGTAAAACATATGTGTTAACAAACCTCTGTAAATTATTATCCCGTTATTTAAGCAGGCTAAATCCTCCAAGTTGTTATTTTGTATTTTCACAATGTACTGTCGATAGATAATTTCATGTGTGTAATCTATTACGATGTATAATTGTAATAGATATAACATGTGCTATCATCTCTCTAATAAGTGTTTTATGAGACTAATAAAGCATCTTTTATTTGATGAAGTTTTTAAATTACGTCTGTCCATTCAAATTTATTTTTAAGTAATGTTAAGAGAGATCAAATCCAAAACACAAATTCTTTTTAATAGAAATATTTAAATTAAACCTTATAGTATTTTTTTCGCAAGAAAACACAATCAACACACTGATAAAAAATTGAAACGCGTTGAATTTAAATGAAATAGAAAAATATGTTGTTATCTATGCTAAGAAAAAATTGTTCTTGATGCACTGATGTATTTGTAATTTTTGATTTTTAGTTATTAAACTTTTCGGCCCCTTGTGTCCCTGATAAGGAATAACTGTTCCCTGATGCAAAGCATTCCGTAGCTGGATTTGGATTTATACTATTTTTATACTTGACATTCATCAATTTTCAACTGTTTGGCCTTTGTGTTTAAATTTATTAATTTTTTTGCCCCCTAGTGTCACTGATGAGGAATGATTTTCCGAAATGTACATATATGGTACAATCAGAATAATGATTTACTTATTTATTAAAATATTTATTTCTTTGAATATTTATTTATTTATTTATTTAGAATTTTAATTTCCCGTACTACACAATACTAGACACGAACGTTGAACCTACAAACATCGTTCATTCTACAAGTATAGTTATACCTTTATCTTTACTAAAACCGTGACATTAGTGCTAAAATAACGGTTTTTGAGCGTTTCGGCTGTAACCATTGTGACGAAATATCCCGTGTAATTTTCTACGCCCTTAAACACTGACAACGTGAGAGGTGTAAATTACATTGACTATGCAGACATTAACAAAGAAATCAGTAGTTATAGGCGCAAAACTTGTGTTGAAAAGACGATACTCTTGGTGATTATAATATCGAAAAAAGTATGGCAGGTATCCACCATATAGCTAATAAGACAAAACAAATAAATATAGTGGATGACTGTGGAGAATGTTACATCGTCGTAAGACTCGGATATCCTTACTGTCAAGCATGATGATTAGCCTAGAAAGAACGTTTAAATAGGAAACGATTAAAAAAAACTTACACATACCTTACAGCGGAATGCAAACAACTAGGCCGGAAGTGAACCCGATATATTTTTGCGTACAACGATTTGCGAGCTTTTATCAAGGCAATTACGATACAAGCGTTTAGGAATTTTGAATTACTCACTCCGAAAGAATGTGCATTACACGCAGTTGACAGTTTTTGAAGCTGGACGCGGACAAGTTCCCGCAAAGCTTAACTTAGTAAAGAGGACAAATATTTTGTAGTATCGGGACATTTCTGCCCTAACGACGTCGTATAAAGACTGTGGCGATCCCAGAGACAGTGGTTGGTAAAGATTCCAAGCCAATTGCAACATGGATAGTCTTCAAAAATTCATAGTTTCATTATAAGGTAATTTATGTTGAATTATTTAATCTTAATAAATTCAAGCAATTTCATTGGATAATAAGAAAATAAGAGGCTTCTTTCAAAAACAAACACAATTCCAAATCATTATTCAATTATTGCTACAAACCAGCTTTAATATCACTGACTACAGAGGCTTTTTGGTACACTGACCTTCCAGTAAAAGAATACCAATTCACTTAATTCAAGCCAGATCTCCTATAATTCCGGTTGTTCACAGTCTCCTACAGCTCACTGTCTTCAAGCTACTGTCATTCCAAAGTTGAATGTTTTTTATGGAACGTCGACATATTATGTTCATGAGTGGTAACATGAATGAAAGTTCTGTGCGCATTTATAACAGACACTGCTTATCAATTCAACAGCATCGTCTTAGGACAACCGTAGCTACTCTTAAACAATTCTTTTCCAGAGCAAGGACCCCGTTAAGGCGCGTCCGAGCGTCTTGGACGCGTAAAAATCGGACAGGACGCAGAAAAGATAGGTCTAGTCGGTTTTCTGGACAGCCACTCTGAATGTAAGCAACCATTTGTTGAAAAGCCGGAATAATGGAGTCACCAAAATAGGACCATAATTAACACTTTTCTAAATGATGCAAACAAAAGAAAGTAGGCAAAATATTTAGCGCTTTTATAATTAGAAGCATTATTAAAACGCAGAGTTTTACTAATATACACGATTCTGTCTCTTCGTCTTCGCTGTTAATAACAAGGAGAATATTTTACCATATACAAGTTCATTAATTCAGAAAAGCTTAATTCAATTTGACAATAAGCAACTTAAAGCAACTAAGAAAATACAAAACAAGTGAAACAAATACAAAAAGTTGAGTGAGTGAATAATGGTTAAACATTGCGTCAGCATAATCGAAGAAATATATATTCCTGGCTACAGCATTGAAAACATTTCAAATAAAAATTACAACTATTTTAAAATTTGCTAATAATCCCCTGTTGTAATGAAAACGTATATATATAATATAGACTGAAGTGCGAATAAAATAACAACTAGAATATAAATAAAATGTCCATAATACATTCGGCATCTCAAAAGGAAAAGTGTGATTAACTTAGTAGAAAGAGATAAAAAAACATAAATAATATTGAAAAAAAGATTATTTGAAATTATAGCCGTATATCCAGCCGTAAATGCTGACTATGTAAAACAGAAATTAAAAATGCGAAAACAAAAATGAAATTTTAATTGATTTTTAAACATAGTATGGAAATGATATTTTTGTATGCAAATTGATCCTTGATAAATTTGACTTTTCATATTTTAATGTTTCTTTCATTCCTTTCCCTTTTTTTTATTTTTAATTACAGTACACTGATTATTTGCAGTAAAACATAAGAAAATTATCTTCCAATGATTAACGGCTTGGAGGTTTTGATGTTATCCCCACTAGTCTCCATGACAATAAAGTGCAAAAAAGACTATAACATTTGTTTCAAAAGGAACTACGGTCTCTCCACAGATATTTGAAAAATGAAATAAAACTGTAAAAATTGCAAATATGAAAAATAAATTCTATTATTATTACACAATGCATAATAGATAAAGTTTAATTTTTTAAATACGTGTGAATCTAAATTTAACTATAAGTGTTGATAAAAAGAATGTCATCTGAATGATTTCTGATAAAAAAAGAAAAAAAGTAGGTTGCGTTAAATACAAACCTGTACAACATTTGAAAATTGTCTTATTGTGTGTGCTGTGTAAGTATTTTGTGTCTTTCATCAGATGACTTGCTTCAGAAAGCTGTTCTTTTATACTTTTATATGATATGTCAAATGCTGATATAATCAGTTAACGATATCCAAAATTTAGGGTGGATGGATCGATAGATAGGTTATTTGTATCTTACGCTCTAGTCTAGATTCTTTCACTCGTATCAAGCTCAAGGTCGCCATTTAATTTTAAGTATTGTTTTTTTTAATTTATTATTATTATTATTTATTTATTTTTTGAATTATTTATTGCTTTTTTATGATTTTTATGATTTATTATTTTTATTTTTTAAATCATTTATTTAATTACTGATTTAATTGATCATATATTGCTTTTTTATCAGAATTCCTTATTATATCGTCTGGCTTCTAGATATCATTGAAGTTATTGATAGTTTTGACCGATAAAGCGCAACACAAGAATCATTCGTATACATTAACTCCATTCAAAGTACATTTTGCACAGCCCACTTCAAAACACGATCGGTGACATGCGTTGGAAGACTCCAACTTCAGTGCGATAACGCTATGATAAACTACAAAGTTAGATATAGGCACGCTTTAAGTTTTGAAACAACTGCTACATAATAATCACGACTGAATACCTCAACAAACAACGACGTAAACAACAAAAATATGTATTGAGTAGTATAGTTTTGAGACTTGAATGTCTTAGTTTGGAATAAACTCAGTTTTGAAATGTCATTTTTATGGAAATGTATTATCTTTCAATTAAATTCTCAATATTTCAACGGCCTAAATCCTTTAAAAGCGAAGAAACGTATTTACAAATTTGAAGAAATATATATTAAAACAACATATTTCTTTAAATTCTTTTTTCTTATTTTTTGTTACTTAAATATAGATTGGATCCCTTTAATTTCGTTAGTTAATGACAAATTTTTAGATTAACAGTGTTACAATATAAACAACAACGAACATAAATAAAAATAAATAAATTAAATAAAATAATAAAATAAAACCAGGATATAAAGGTAAACCGTATTTTATGTGTTCATCAGGATAATATCAGTCTTAAAATAACCTAAGATTAAGTTATGTTTTACCCTCGAATCGATGATGCGTTCAAGAGGTCTCAAATGTAGTATCCTTGTAACTTAAGAATTCGTATAAGGCTTTAACTCGATTTATTGCGTAACATACTTATGATATTATATAAAGTACAGAACGCTAATGTATAAAGACTGCACACAGGTTTATTGTGTAATATATATGACAAGTATTAAAAATATTAAGCATCTATTCAAAGCAAATTTAAACATAATTCAAAATAAAAAAATACTTTTATGCTATTTTGTGTCAAGCGACTTGACAATGAGAGAGAGAGAGAGAGAGAGAGAGAGAGAGAGAGAGAGAGAGAGAGAGAGAGAGAGAGAGAGAGAGAGAGAGAGAGAGAGAGAGAGAGAGAGAATATTTGATAATGATGATTGTCCTGTAAACTGAAATCCTGGTGTTAAAATTCAGTAGACTCATAAGAACTATATTATAATTGTTTATCACAACTTCTTCAGTTTTCTCTTGGTCAGTTTTTAGATCGTTAGAGAAATCAAGGTGTTCTCTAAAGACCTAAAAACATACATCAATTTAACGGAAAAAGAAATTATTATGTTTTAAAAGTAAAACACCAACACATGATGAAAAGGCATCTTTAAGGATCCTTAAAGCCTCCTTAAAGCTGCCTTAAATGTCTCTTTAAGGACCTTTAAGGTGGCTTTAAGGATCCTTAAATATGCCTTTAAGGAGTCTTTAAGGACTACTGAAAGATCCTTAATGGAACTGAAATTTTAAGGATCATTAAGGAGGCTTTAAGGATCTTTAAGGAAACATTTATATATGTCCTTTTTTTAAAAAAAAGCAAAAAACATTATTTTTATCATTATCTTTTTAAAATTTTATTTGAAAAAAAACTATTGCATTTATTTATTTTGAAAAAATAAAGCGATAATAAATAAATTTTCTTTTCATAATTTTTTAATCTCAAGTTTTTAATTTTATTTATTTACTTTTATTTATTTATGAAAGTTTTAAGTCTAATTGGATGCTAATTAATAAAATAGAAATTACTGGAAATTTAATCATTAGAACTTTTATTAGTTGTCCTCTCTCACTGGGAATCGAACACTGGTCCCTCAAGTTAGGAGTCCATCACCTTACCTATGTAGCTATGGAAGAGATAATACTGATATTGATAATTATAACATATTACCCTAACAATATGCAAATGAAATCACGTGACTGAAAGAAAACAAGTGGGACATTTTAAATTTATTGATGAAAAATTTTCTTTTATTTTTTTTAAAATTATATATGAATTTTTTATGAAAATAAATAAATAAAAATTTATTTGATCCTTTTGTTGTAAGAGCAAAAAAAAAAAAAAGGATCAAATTCATTTTAATTATTTACTTTTATAAAAATGTCATATATAATTTGCTCAAGTCATCATTTTGATCTACATGTAAAATTTTAATTGCATTAGATAAATTATATGTTGATAGGGATGCATTCCAAAATAACCTGTAATATACTAGTATATTTAACATTTATCAGCAAGATGGTGTTTCATGATCAAGTGTAACAATCACTTAATGAATTATGTTGATGACATCTGTTCTTTCTGAAGAAGCAGTATGTTAACTATACAAACAGCTTTTGAATTAAATAATTGGTCAAAATGTCCAAAATAAATATATAAATAAATAAATTGATAGATAGATAGATATTGTCTTTCTTATTTTTCAGCAAAAAAAAAAAAAAAAAAGGAAAAAATTAACAGTAGATTTTTTCTGGAATCTGCAGTACACATAATATACTAAGGTACTAGTATTATTCAGAAATTTCTGGTGTGTGTCTGTGTTTGTGTGGATGTGGGGCTATTTACCGTTTTCACTGTCAAGTTGCGAATTAAATACAGAAAGAGATAATAGTCAGAAATTGAATATATAGAAAGGAAGAGATGTTTTTTTTAAAAATTCTTTTACGGGCAAGAAGTCAAGAATTCAATGTAAAAAAAACGGAGAGAGAGAGAGAGAGAGAGAGAGAGAGAGAGAGAGAGAGAGAGAGAGAGAGAGAGATTAATACACTTGGTTGATCGGGAGAGGGGGGTCGGCTGAATATATATTGAAAGAGAGATTATCTACTTGTGTTTTAGAGAGAGAGAGAGAGAGAGAGAGAGAGAGAGAGAGA
>CM056599.1:12203902-12386402 GCA_029721355.1 Tegillarca granosa
TGTGATGACAATATATTGCTGGTTTGCTATCAACTGTCAAATCAAATATTAACAAACAGTAAAAAAGTAGAATTTAGCAACATTAGATCCCTGCTTATATTTGTTCAAAGAATGAGAAATAAGTTGTGTTCTTTAAGTGTTCTTCTGTTTATTGAAAAAGCAAACATGATCGACGACAAACCAATTAAGAGAGAACATTATAAGTGATTCGACAACTATATGTCCATTTCTGATCTGTTCTGGCCACAATTACGATTGCTAATCGTAAAACCTGTTCTCAATTGTTACCTACATAAATGAAAGAAAATTATACATTTGAAAGCAACCAACAAGTAATTAAATTTAGATATAAAACCAATGTATGAAATGAAAGACTCTTTCCTTAAAATATACATGTATTAAAATTTATGGTAAACATTTGCTTGAAGTAAGTGATACATCGACATATAGAATTGCACATTTACCTAGCTACATATCCCGTTTTAATATTTCTAAATCGGATTTGTTAAAGGTTAATCAAGAGGTAAGCACCTTAATCAAGATTTGGTTACAACGTTTATGATGTACAACACATGCAAAATGTTTCAAACATTAAAGAGATTTTTCTTCTTTTGGGCAATTTTTCAGACAAAAAATAATTTTTGTTCCGAGTATGCATATATGTTTAAAAAAGATGCAAACTCAAACATTTCAAAACTTTTCACATTTTAAATCTATAATTGTCTTTTGTCTTTGGACACCTTAACAATCTGATTGTGTTATATGGACGTTGTCGTCCTTTTCAGTATACTTGCAGAACAATTACAGTTTTATAATCCTAAAAAGATAAGTTATTTTACTAAAGCTCCATATATTTTATAAAATATTGTGTCCGTATGAAAAGTGACCTTTGCTTCAATTTAGCTGTTAAAACTAAAACTAAAAAGAAGATTTTATTTATTTTTAATTTCAGTACACTTATTATTTGCAGTAAAACATAAGAAAATTATCATCTAAGAATTAACGGCTTGGTTTTGATGTTATCCCCAGTAGTTACAATAAAGTGCAAAAAGACTATAAGATTGGTTTTTAAAAGGAACTACGGTGTCTGCACAGATATTTGAAAATTGTAAAATTTGTTTAAAACTAAGGTTTGTTCCCTCATGCAAAGCATTCCTTAGCTGGATTTGGATTTATATAATTTTGGAACTTTAGATTCATTAATTTCCAACTGTTTGGCTTATTTTTTTTTTTTTTTTTTTTATTATCAAACTTTTCGGTCTTAGTGTCACTGATGAGGAATGAATTTCCGAAATGTGCACATCTGGCACATCAAAATTCAACTGGTATTTGTGTTATATATTTACTACTCCTGAGCGGGTGCCGCTGCTGGTGGAGTAAAACTCCCCGAGGGTATCCATAACTCAGTAGGCAGTACTTTGTACTGTCAGAAAATGTACCATTTAGCAAAATTTTCAGCTGCCTTCAATTGTAAAATTTGTTTAAAACTAAGGTTTGTTCCCTCATGCAAAGCATTCCTTAGCTGGATTTGGATTTATATAATTTTGGAACTTTAGATTCATTAATTTCCAACTGTTTGGCTTATGTTTTTTATTATCAAACTTTTCGGTCTTAGTGTCACTGATGAGGAATGAATTTCCGAAATGTGCACATCTGGCACATCAAAATTCAACTGGTATTTGTGTTTTATATTTACTACTCCTGAGCGGGTGCCGCTGCTGGTGGAGTAAAACTCCCCGAGGGTATCCGTAACTCAGTAGGCAGTACTTTGTACTGTCAGAAAATGTTCCATTTAGCAAAATTTTCAGCTGCCTTCAATTGTAAAATTTGTTTAAAACTAAGGTTTGTTCCCTCATGCAAAGCATTCCTTAGCTGGATTTGGATTTATATAATTTTGGAACTTTAGATTCATTAATTTCCAACTGTTTGGCTTATGTTTTTTATTATCAAACTTTTCGGTCTTAGTGTCACTGATGAGGAATGAATTTCCGAAATGTGCACATCTGGCACATCAAAATTCAACTGGTATTTGTGTTATTTATAAAACTGTAAAAATTGCAAGTATGAAAAATAAATTTTATTATGATAACACGACACATAATAGATAAAGTTGTGATTTTTAAAATGCGTGTGATTATTTCACTATAAGGGTTGATTAAAGAATGTCATGTGAATGATTTCTGATAAAAAAAAAGATAAAAAGTAGATAAAAAGTAAGTTGAGTTAAATACAAACCTGTACAACATTTAAAAATTGTCTTTTTATGTGTTCTGTGTAAGTATTTTGTGTCTTTCTTCAGATGAAGTGCTTCAGAAAACAGTTTTTTTTTTTATACTTTTATATGATTTGTCAAATGCTGATTTAATCAGTTAACGATATCCAAAATTTTGATGGGTGGATGGATAGATAGATTATTCGTATCATACGCTCTAGTCAGGATTCTTTCACTCGTATCAACGCGGCCATTGAATGTAAAATAAAAATATTGCTTTTTTAATTTCTTTTATAATTATTTATTTATTTTTTAAATTATTTATTTATTTATAATTACTTTTTTATGATTTTTATTTTTTATTTATTGATTTTTATGTTTAGAATTATTTATTTAATTACTTATTTATTTGATCCTGTATTGCTTTTTTGTCAGAATTCCTTATCATATCGTCTGGTTTCTAAGTATCATTGAAGTTATTGATAGTTTTGACCGCTAAAGCCCAGCACAAGAATCATTCGCATACATTAACTCAATTCAAAGTACTTTTTGCAAAGCCCTCTTCAAAACAAGATCGGTGACATGCGTTGGAAGACTCAAGTTCCAACTACACTGTGATACCGCTATGATAAACTACAAAGTTAGATAAAGTCACGCTTTTAGTATTGAAAGAACTGCTATGGAAATTTATTATATTTCAGCACCAAAGCATTAATCAAAACAAAGTTGATAATGTTAAAAGATCTGGAAGCCGGACATTCTTGAATTAACGGCCACTTAAAATTATTACTCATACATTTAAACAAGCAACAACTATCTTAAATTAAAGCTCACTTTTCAAATTCAAAAGTAAACTATAGCATCTGTAACAATCTGTTTATTTATAAATCTCTCAAAAATATAAAAATAATAATAATAATTATAAAACAAAAAATAAAAAGGATTAATTTAATTTATTCATTATAGGAGTTTAAATGGCATGTGGCATGTATGATTCTACAACTACTAAAGCAAAATATATTCAATTTTGATATAAATAAAATTTGGTACTAAATGTTGATTACAACCTACTTTACTGAGATATAATTTCTACTTGAATCCTGATCTACGTAAATAATACGCTTATCTCCCCTGAATTGAGGCATTTATACTATATCATTTACAACGTTTTAAAAATGTTTTTAAAAAATGACAGACTTTGCAACAAATTCTTATTAGAATGTATGACTATACAGTTTGATTGAGACGTCCTGAATAAAAATCTCCGGCGCACTGTGCTCTATTTATATAAAGTTAAGGTAATTTAATATAGGTTGAATGTGTAAATGTTTGTTTGCACACCGTAGCTTAAATGTAGGAATGTCAGTTTACATAATGTGTGTAACGTGAGAATAACAAATCACCTTTTAGTTACCTACTAATATAATTGATGACATAGTTAAACACACACTTTAAGTTTTAAGAGATGGCATATTTCCAACTAAGATAATTGAAATCAAGTATAATATATTTTAAAAACTTAACTTGTCATTGCCACTGCTTTGTAAATAAAATGAAAATTGATAAAAATATCGCAGTTAATCAAAAGTAAGCATGACAAAATTAACAAAGACAACAAACATATGAATGATATAATTTCGATTTTATTTGATTAAATTTTTCCAGTATTTAAAATAAATCTTTGAACCAAACAACAATTAATTGTCTTTTTAAACATTTAACTAATTCTTAGAATTAGGAGTGAGAAGCAATATCTTGGATAAAGAATTGCTTCCATGTCGTCCTCAACAAAATGCAGACTTGATATTAATTAGCTATAAATTTTAATATCTGGATCATAGTTGGTGATTTTGTAAGACGTACCTCTATATAACGGGTTGAAATCTCATTTGTTTTTTACTTTAGAAATTTGGGCTTATATTGTTATCTATAATTACTAACAATTTAAATCAAATGCTTTCATTTTCAACAAATCGTTTTGTTAAAATGCATAATACGCCGAAATATATTATCAGTTTTGTTTTGACATGCATGTCACAGTGTTATGATTCATTTTGTGGCTATTGTGTGTGATTTCTTTCACAATTTTGTAAGTAACAGCAATCGTTAAACACAAAACCGTTATTACTGCAATCATCAAAAAGAAATGATAGATTTTACCACACTACAAATACCGGTTGTAATTATGGAAAAACTGACATAATAAATTCTCATATTAAGTTTTTTTTCGAAACGTTATTCTAAAACATTAAATTCTCAATATTTCAACGGCCTAAATCCTTTAAAAGCGAAGAAAGATATTTACAAATATGAAGAAATATATATTAAAGCAAATTATTTCTTTAAATTATTTTTCTTATTTTTTGTTTACTTAAATATAGATTATAGATTTGATCCCTTTTATTTCGTTAGTTAATATATTAACAACTTTTTAGATTAACAGTATTTCAATATAAACAACAACGAACATAAATAAAAATAAATAAATAAAATATAAAAAATAACTAAAACCAGGATATAAAGGTTAACCGTATTTTTATTTGTCATCATGATAATATCAGCATCAAAATGAACCTAAGATTAAGTTATATTGTACCCTCGAATCGATTATGCGTTCAAGAAGTCTCAAAATGTAGTATCCTTGTAACTTGATACTTTTTATAAGGCTTTTACTCGATTGATTGTGTAACATTCTTATGATACTATATAAAGTACAGAACGATAATGTATTAAGACTGCAGGTACATATGTTTATTGGGTATGAAAAGTATTGAATATATTTAGCATCTATTCAAAAACTTTTTATAAATAATTTAAATTAAAAAAATCTTTTATTCTATTGTGTGGCAAGCGAACAGACAATGAGAGAGAGAGAAAGAGAGAAAAAAGAGAGAGAGAAAGATAGAAATTTTGAAAGGGTTTTTGATTTTTGATAATGTTGATAGTCCTGTCATAAAATCATAACTCTAAACTGATATCCTAATGTTTAAATTCAGTAGAATAAATAACTATATAATAATTATTTACCACATCTTTCAAAACTTATTCAGTTTTCTCTTGGTCAGTTTTTCGATCGTTAGAGAAATCAAGATGTCTTCTAAAGGAAAACGACTTCCGGTCATTATGTAGGACAGACACCTGGCTTCGGAGCCCAAATTTGTTTTTCTGAAAGCCATGAAATTAAGGCCTAGCACTGGTGTCAGCATCACTCCCGACCTTGCACCAGAAACGAGTAAGCTTAGATCTCAACTCCTTCAGGAAAGAGCACAGTTATCTCCAGAAGAAAGGAGGAAATCTAAACTTATTTATATTAAACAATACCCGTTTGTTAAACTTGTTACACGCAAATAAACAAACACTGAACATCGGACTTATGAATTAAATATGTTTTTTCACTATAGGGTTATTTATTTACAGAACTGAAATAATTCACATATTCTGTAATTATATTATCTATAGACTTGTTGATACATAGACATTTACTTTAGAATTGAATGTGCTATTTGTGATTGTATTAACGTAATATGGTTATTTATATATATATATATTTTTTTAACCTTATATTTTCTCAGATACTTACTATTGTTGATGAGCGTTAGAAGCCTACCGCTTTTTTGTTTTTTCTCCTTTTTCGACTTACACCAGGGGTAAATGACGAGGTTTTCAAGGGGGAATATTACAGTTAAAAAAAAAATCTTCCTTTCCTTACATTCACAGTAATAGTTTATTTTTACATCCTTTTTTCACAAAAATACTATTGATTCCTTATCATGATGCGTAATACAGAATATTATTAATTTACTTTTAGATAGAAATGGATGAATTTATAATTTGTATATTTTTTCTGTTAAAGTGTGTATTTATATTAATGAAATGATTATGTTTAATATATGGAAGATGGAATAAAAACTATTAATACCAAAAAAAAAAAAAAGATGTCTTCTAAAGACCTTACAATGGAAATAGAAGATTATACATTTTAAAAGTAAAACACCAAATACCAAAAATAAAAAAAGAATTAAAAAAGCTAAGGAAAGAACACTCCTAAAACGTCCAGTTCTGTTTTTGTCTCATGTTTAATTATCCTCATTATCACATTACCCGTAACAGTTATCAACTTTTCCTTTATGGGTTTGAAAGATAATAGACGTATGTCGAACATGTTTAAAAGTGTCGTTATTATTGCGTTCGCAGTACTGTCGTGCATTTTCGTTGTTTTTTTATTTGATATTTTTAATAGTAACTTAAAAAACACAGCAAAAATTTTGTTATTGACAGACTTGCTTAAATTAGTTATCAAAAAATGCAATTCCTGTATATTTCGAACTTATGTTTTGTTAAATTTGTAATGGGCTATTGATATTATTCATATAACTAACATGCCAATCTTGACTTATAAATACTAAGACGGATATTCAATGTATTTTTTTAGTTTTAGTATGTAGATATGTTCAAATCAATAACAACAATAGATTAGTAGTGCATATATTGATTTATTATATCCTATATAGAAACTTCTTAAAGAATGTTACTTTATAAAATAATGCTTTGCATTTTTGACATGAGAAGACCTGTCTAGATAACCTGATCCTATTGTTATTCCAAACACTATACATGCAGTAAAAGGATTATCTTGATGTGCGTTCAAAATTTTTTTAGGTTATTCCTTTAAAAGTGTACTTTCGTTTCAGAATCCGCCATTTTTGATGTGCATAGTAAAACCTTGAAGGTTAGAAAACGACAGTGTATACGTAGAAAACAGTACACTTAGGAAAACACAGTTATAATGTCGTGTGGCCAGTTTAACACCGAAATAAATTAAATGGTGTGGAAAGTGATTTATTCATCAAAATGATCTACCAAGACTGATATTTACGAGACTTAAAAATTGGAAAACCAAAATGGCGGAAGGAGGTAGGCTAAAGTATATATATATATATATATATATATATATATATATATATATATATATATATATATATATATATATATATTTATGTGTGTGTGTGTGTATGTGTGTGTGTGTGTGTCAATCATTTACAAAAGAAGACTTACATAGTACAAAACCGACTTTTTAACAAATTAATGGAAAGAAGTTGTCACAGAAAAATGTAAATACATGGTCGGCTTTTGGAGATATGAACATAACCGTTGACTATATCCTCTACGCAAATATTTTTTCTCAAATATGAAACTGACTTAAACAAGCATTTTTTTTCTGTCGGATAGTACTTTTAAGCATTAATATATTGTACCAATTTCTAAACTGGAATAGTTAAACTATGACCTAAAAAATTAGTCAAAAATATGTGATATTTTCCTGTATTCTTGACTTTTGTAATTCTATTACTTTTTAGAAAATTATTATTTTTATTATTATTATTATTATTATTTGCAATGAAAAAAATATCTCGTATCTGCATTTACTTATAATAGACTTTAGTTTTTTTGACGAGCAAATGACCGGTGATACCAAAAAAAAAGTTGTCTGGGCGAAAAAACGGTAAAACAAATAACCAAAACAAGGTTTTTTTCTGATATATATTTTTAATCTCATTGTAAGAATGTGTTACAAATATTTCATGTTATCATTTTCTGGACACCTCATAAGAGATTTGTTTAAATTATAGTTAAATCATAGCCAAAATAGAGATAATAGCAGTTTCATTATTGTCTCCACTTTGCATTAATCAATAAGTTTCGAATTAAAAATGCATTATTCGGGTCAAATAAACAGGTTATAAATTCAAGCCTTTATGTGTTGTTAGATGATAAACTTGCGTGGACAAGATGTAAATTGTGCGGTATATAAATCTAACAAATTAACTGAATGTCAATTGTTTACATGTTTCCGCTCGTTTAATCTCGTTTCTTCCTACATTAATTACTGTTGTTTGTTATTCTGTCCCTGCGAATACGCGCATGTGTATGTAAACATTTAACCTCAGATTGCTAAGGAGTTTACTCACTCAAGCAAAGTAAAGCCTAATTCTTTAGGTGATGACAATATATTGCGCGTTTGCTATCAACTGTCAAATTAAAAATTAACGAACAGTAAAGAAGTAGAATTTAGCAGGATTAGATCCCTGCTTACATTTGTTCAAACAATGAGAAGTTGTGTTCTTTAAGTGTTCTTCTGTTTATTGGAACCGCAAACGATCTACTAGAAATCAAATAAAAGAGAATATTATTAATTATTTGACCATCCTAATTCCATTTTAAAGACACTGTTCTTGCCAAAATTACAATTTTTAATTGTAAAAAACCCTAGAGCTTTTTCTAAATGTTGTAGTCTATTTTTAGTTTACTTGCAAAAAAACTTCAGTTTTATCATTTATAATCATTTATAATCTTAAAATAGAAGAGCCCTTTTACTGAAACTCGATATATTTTTTCAAATATTGTATCCTTAGGACCAGTGACTTTTAATTGCAGTTACCGAGATATAGCTATAAAGGTTAGATAAGGTTACTAAAAAGATGTAATTTAATATTTAAATTCAATTCAGTGCCCTTACTATTTGCATTAAAAAATAAGAAAATAACTATCAAAGTCTAAGAAAACATCTTAAAATATATACAAATCTTCAGGTTTTGATGTTAATAGTTACCATGACAATAAAGTGCACAAGAGACTGTAAGATTGATGTATAGAAGCAACTTCGGTGTATGTGAAAATATTTGAAAAATGTTATATAACTGTAAAAATTGCTATTATAAAAAAATCATTATAGTTACATACCCCAACATAAATAAAATTGTGATTTTTGAATTACGTGTAAGTCTTTAACTTAATTATAATAGTCAAAGTTTTAATACTGTTGATAAAATATATTTTATGAATGATTTCTGAAAAACAATTATAAAAAGTATGTCAAGTAAGATACAAAACTGTACAACATTTAAAAATTGTGTGTGCTATGTAAGAATTTCGTGTCTTTAATCAGATAATGTGCTTCTAGCTTTGATCGAAAATCAGTTCTTTTAATTTCTTATATGATTTGTCAAATGGTGATATAACCGGTAAATAATTCGCAAAAATTGGGGTGGATGGATAAACTGACAATTCGTATCTTACGCTCTAGTCAAGATTCTTTCACTTTTACCGAGACGGCCAAGTTTATGATAAATAATTAAGATAAATGTTTTTTATTCGTTTAAATTCATTTTTCATTAATTAATTAATTTATTTATTGATTATATTTATTTATTTATTTGTTTATTTTTATTTTTTGCTTTTTTTTCTCAGGATTCATCAATCTATCATCTGGCTTTTAGATATCATTGAAAATAATGAATAGTAAAATTATTCATCTGTTGACTGATAAAATGCAACACAAGAAAATATACTCAGTTTATTTACATGTACTCCGTTTAAAGTATCTTTTGCACAGCACACTTCATAACAAGATTGCTGACATGCGGTGGAAGACTCAGGTTCCAACTACAGTATGTGTTACAGCTACGATAAATTACAAAGTTAGATAAGTCATGCTTTTAGTATTGAAACAACTGCTACATAATAATCATTACTTAGTACCTCAACAAACAACGACATAAATTACAAAAATATGTATTAAGTAGTATAGTGTTGGGACTTGAATATCTTAGTTCGAAATTAACCCATGCCAGTTTCGAAATGTCATATGTATCGAAATTTATTATCTTCCAGCATAAAAACAAACAACTACGATCTTGAATTAAAGATAACTTTTTTCAAGTTTTCAATAATTTCTTGCATCTGTTTTTTTTTATTTATAAACAATATGTGAAAAATGTATTTAAAAATATTTCATTTATTCATAATAAGACTTTTAATGACATTTATGATTCTACAAGAAATATTGTAAAACAAAATATGTTCAATTATAATACAAATACAGTTTTGAACTTAGTATGACTATACATTTTGACAAAAAATCTTATGCGCACTCTGCTCTATTCATCTAAAGTCTATGTAATATGATATAGCTAAAAGGTGTACACGCTTGTTTGCACACCATAGCTCGATTGTAGGAATGTTGGTTACATAACGTGGGACATGGCAATTATGACAATCTTTTTTAGGCTGAAATTTCAAGTTCCAAATTTTCTCTGTGTATTTTGTCTTCTTAACTTAAAGTTTAGTCGTCAGCAGCCTAAGTGATTTCTGTGTTACACTAAACATCTGTGGTAAAAAAATTAATAGATAACAAAAAATATTAAAGTTATCTATTTTTAAACTTTTTACGTAGTTAAACACTTTACACTTTAGGAGATGGCACATTTCCAACCAAGACAATAAAATCAAGTATAATATAATTTAAAGCTTAACTTGTATTGCCGTTAGATCGCGGACAATATGCCTGATTAGGACCTTATTATGCATTTGCATAACTTAAAAGATATTCTGTAAGAGTAATGTTTTAATATTTATTTATCCCCTGATATTTAAATTACCAAATGTACCAAAGAAAACACCTGTAAAAAAATAAGTAAGATATGTTAAAATTTTGATAAAGTTTTTTTTACAGTATTTAAAATAAATAACACAATTAAGTTTTTTTCAACTTAAATATTAATAATTTTAGGAGCGGAAAGCAGAGCCTTTGATCAAGAAATGCTCTATGCCCCCCTTAACCAAATGCATACTTGATATTAATTAGCTATAAATGCTAAAATCTGGATCATAGTTGGTGGTTTTGTAAGACGTACCCCTACATTACGGGTTGAAATCTCATTTATTTTTAGATTTTAGAAAGTTGGGCTTATATTAAAGGTAAACTGTATTTTATATGTCATGATGGTAATATCAGCAGCAAAATGAACCTAAGATTAAGTTATATTGTACCTGCGAACCGATGATGCATTGACGAGGTCTCCAAATGCAGTATCCTTGTAACTTGTACATTTTTTCATAAGTTTTTACCTCGATTTATTGCGTAACATCCTAACGATATTATGTAAAGTACAGAACGATAATGTATTAAATTTGCAGGTACACTTGTTTATTGTGTATTATATATATATATATAGTAATTATTTATCAAAACTTCTTCAGTTTCCTCTTGGTCAGTTTTTGGATCGTTAGAGAAATCAAGGTGTCTTCTATAGACTAAATACGTACATCAATTAACGGAAATAGAAGATTACATATCAGTTATCAACTTTTCGTTTATGTGTTTGAAAGATTATACACGTATGTCTAACATGTTTAAAAGTCACGTTATAATTGCGTTCGCAGTATTGTCGTGCATTTTTGTTGTTTTGTCGCTTGATATTTTTAAACTTGTTTTAAAAAGACACAGCATAACTTCTGTTATTTACAGACTTGCTTAAATTAGTTATCAAAAATGCAATTCCCTTAAATAAGGAACTTATTAATTGGCAAATTTGTGAATAGGCTATTTAAGATTTTATGATATAACTAACATGCCGATCTTGACTTATAAATACTAAGAAGGATATTCAATGTATTTTTGTGTTTTAGTATGTAGATATGTTAAGATAAATAACAATAATAGATTAGTAGTGCATATATTGATATACTATATCCTTTCAAGAAAATTGTTAAAGAAGGTCACTTTTTTAAATAATGCTTTGCATTTTTGACATGAGAAGACCTGTCTATATGACCTGATCCTATTGTAATTCCAAACACTACACATGCATTAAAAAGATGATCTTGATGTGCATTCAAAATTTAATTAGGGCATTCTTTTAAAAGTGTACTTTCGGTTTCGTTTCAGAATCCGCCATTTCCAGTATGTATAGTCAGTTTAATCATTCAAGGTTAAACACTAAAGACGGAAAATGAGAAGGTATACGTACATAACAGTTCATTTTAGAAAACACGGTTATGATGTTCTATGACCACATGACACAAAGATGACATAAATGATGCGGAAAGTGATATATTTACAAATATGATCTACAAAGAATGATATATACAAAGCTTAAATTGGAAATTCAAAATGGCGGAAGGAGGTAGGTTTTAGAAAATTATATATATAAGTTAATTATTTAACAATATAAGACTTACATAATATAAGACTGTTTTTCCATTGCAAAGTAAATAGTAAAAAATCCAATTTTTTAGAAATAAATAATTGGAGAATTTTGTTGTTTTCACTTTGCACTTGACTAACTAAAACAAGAAACAGTTTAGCAATACATTCCATTCGGAAAACAAAACAAAAATATTAGAGATTACAAAAAAAAAAAAAAAAGAAATATCCAAGTTATATGTACACCAAAATTTAATAATTTTAACGAAATTTCCTTTGTGTAGGTGAAAAATTGTCACAGAAAAATGTAAATTCACCATCGGGTCTTGGAAGTCAGGAAATAACTGTTGACTAAGTTACCTCTACCTAAATAGTTTTACTTCATATAGTAAAATGAATTACACTTATGTTTTATTTTCGCGATATTCCCAGATAAAATTTAACTATGATGATATTACCTTCCCTAAAAATGACGTTTCATATATTAAATATAAATGTTGAAAAAAATTGTCACCTCTTTTTTATTTGTGTCTGTCGGATAGTAATCCTTGGTATCACGTATTATTTTGTATACTGGGATATATTGAACACTTGATTAAACTGTGATCGGAAAAAAGTAAATAAGATCCGACATTTTTTATTCTGGATTTCTATGATTGTATAAATTTCATAATACTACTACTACTAATAATAATAAAAATAAAAATTATTATTATTATTATCATTATTATTATCATTATTATTATTATAATTGTTATAATAAGAAATATCTCGTATCTCTACTTCTTTAAGTATACCTTAGATATTTTAAACAGCAAATTACCGGTGATACCAAATAAAATCGTGTTTTGCCGAATAATCTTTAAAAAATTACCAAAACAAGGTTTTATTCTAAATAAATATATTAATCTTCTCCTATGAATGTGTTATTGATAGTTTATGTAAATCATTATTTGGACACCCAATAAGAGATTTGCTTAAATTATAGCTGGTTCATGGCCCGGATAACAAGATAACGGCAATGAACTTAGATGAGAATATATATCTGGAAAGCTATTATAATGTAATAGAAATGTATATTAGAATATTTAATGTCTTGATATGAGAATATATTTATAATTGTTTCCATGCCATTGGTTCAAAGGTCGACGTGACGGCCTCATATAAATACTTAAAATCGTGAATCAACTTTTAAACTTGAATCTGAAAAGGTGAAAATGGAATAAAAGTTAATGTGAGAATGAAAATGTTCATATGTTTTTTAAAGTCATGTGATCACATGTAAAGGACGCAGTCACAAACAGATACCAAAATGATATATTTTCTTGAAAACTAAAAAGTTTTAAATGCACAGGTATATTGTTATTGTATCATATATTGATATTGACACGACGATTCTTTAATATCTAGTTTGAAGTCATAGGTTTGAAAGTCAAGGTCACGGCTGCGCCAAGACACTTAAACGTATTTAAAAAAGGCATGTATATCAGAATATAGTATGCCACTGTTAGCACGATACTGTTGATATATTATGTTTATGTCATAGGTTTAAAGGTCAAGATCACAGCTGAAAAAATATCAAAATGATTTATCTATTGTAAAATTATATACGTTTGTTAAGGCACATATTTTCAAATGCACTTAATATTGATAAAAGCTATTAGAAAATGATTCAAGATCAAGGGTTTAATTATCAAAGTCTAAAATAATAAAACTACTAAATATTGTAATATATTAAAAACTACAAACTTTTTGAATAAGCATGTGTCTCAAAGTCTTTTAGAATTAAGGATTTCTAAAGGCAGGGACATAGGAGAAAACAAATACAAATAGTTCTAATCTGGAAAATTATAAAATATTCTATAAGCATGCCTGAGATTATTGCAGGAAATGATATAACAATTGTTTTTATAATTTCAAGGCCATGGGTTTTATAGCTATGTCATCTTCTACTCAAAACAGAAAAAATAGATTTTTAAGAAGTTTGTTATACAGAATGATTAAAAAGTAAAACCCTTTGTTATCAGCATCTAACACTTGTGATAAAAAAGGTAATTTTTGAAGAGAGTAAATTATTTTAAACAGAAAGCAGTGACATAAGGAGCATTAACATGAAGAAAGTTAATTTCTTTCACTGTGAGCATGGCCAGACTGTTTTACAATCTTAACTTGTACTTTTTCAACTTGTCATGATTAAACTATCAACTAAGAATCATAAGATTAAAAATAACCATGAGTCATGACTATTTCTCTTAACACGTTATTTAAATTTTTTTCTTGTGTTAAGCCCCATATAGTTACAGGTTGATATAAGATTTAGCTCACTTGATATTGGGCCATGTTAAATTGATCATCAAGCTGAAAAAATGATAAAATATCAAAGAACTATAAGAGCTTTGTATGGGTATGTATCTAAGAATATTAATGATATTGATTTGATTATTATCTTAGCATATGGTTTTAGGTAATTGAGTTAATAGTCAAGGCCATTATCCATCAAAACGTACTTAATAATTTAACAAAATAAAACTATAAAATTTTTGTTTTGGCATGTTTATGAGAATTTTGTAGATACTGATATAACGATTGTGATACAAAGTTTAATATCATTGGTTAAAGTTATAAACTGTAAAAAAAACTTTAAATGTATAACAAATACCTGCTAAATTTTGATGTGCCATATGTGCACATTTCGGAAATCATTCCTCGTCAGTGACACTAGGGACCGAAAAGTTTGATAGATAAAAACACAAGCCAAAAGTTGAAAAATAATGAATCTAAAGTTCCAAAATTATATGAAACCAAATCCTGCTAAGGAATCCTATGAATGAGGTAACAGACCTTAGTTTTAAATAAATTTAAAAAATTAAGACGCTCGAAAATTTAAGTAATTCTGGAAAACTATAAACTTTCTAAATCCGCATGTATATCAGAAAATTGTATGTATTGATATATCGATCATTTTGGTTTATCGTTATCGGTATAAGTTTTTTTATAGTTTATGGTCATTAATCTATAACGCCATTTATGTTTTAATATATAAAACACACACACACACACACACACACAGAGAGAGAGAGAGAGAGAGAGAGAGAGAGAGAGAGAGAGAGAGAGAGAGAGAGAGAGAGAGAGAGAGAATACATAAATATCAAATTATAGGGAAAAATTTTGTATGGACTCATATATTACCATATTTTTGGTATTAAATAACATACATTTTGATTCAAAATTAAGGTCTTCTGTTGAAAGGAAAAAAGTCACGGATTGATAACAGTGCTGAAAAATGATTAAACATGTTAACTGTATAATAAGCTTATATGGGGGTATTTGTATAAAGACCTTTTTTGTGTTAAGGCAACTTTTGCTACTATTTTGTAAAATGTTGATGATATTGTAGGACAAGGACTGGTATGTTTGTTTTATTTTATTGCTTTCTGTTGCACTGTTATATAAACATAATGTAAGGGTGATTTTGTTTTGTTTTTTTTTTTTTTGAAAAGTTAGTAGTTTCTGTATTCACTGTAATAGTTCATTGTTCCTCTGTATAACATTAAAGACCCATTTAGAGGAGAAAATTTAGGCCTATACGCCGCTTGTTTGTTATGTATGGTCTTAATATATTTAAATCATTTACTGCATATTTCAGGGCTTTTAGACATTCATTACTGGCCTAAAACTGCGGACAAAGAAGTTGTGAAAGGTAAGTAAATATTACATGTTCAATGTCGAGAAATGTTTTGGAAACCTAACTTTAGGTAATCTACGTTGTGGAAGATCTGGTAAGGGGTAAGTTAATCATGATTTTGTTAAATCAATAAGGTAATCACCACCAAAACCTAAACCAAAATTACTATGTACTGCAAGATATTACATTCATCATCGGAAGATCACGTAGAAAAAAGACGTTAGTCATTACGCTTAAGAATATACTCTATGACCCTTTAAACTCTCCAGACTATCTTGGTCCCCTAACAGTCGCAAAAATTATCGCTTCCGTCTAATTGGAAAAATATTTTTTTAGGTAAAAAAACATTTTAACCATAATGCATGCCACTATGCCTCAAAGAAACGTCAAATAGATTATTAATGAAATGCGATTTTTTTACTTCACAAGGTAATTTTTTTCTACCAGAGTAAAGATTGCTTATTTGAATCACGTCAAAAGATCCTAATTTGTTTGGTCTCATTCAATTTAAGTAACTAATAGGTATCGTCTGTATGCATCGTTTCGAACACAGGACGAAAAACCATCTTTACGCTTTAAGTAAAGACAGCGTAAAGATTGCGTAAAGATATCTTTACGCCATCTTTACGCTGTCTTTACGCCACCTTTACGCTATCTTTACGCCATTGCGTAAAGATTCTTAAAGACCTTCTGGCTTTACGCCATCTTTACGCAAGCTTTAAGCAACCATTTATCTTTACGCCATCTTTACGCAATCTTAAATTGGGGCTTTTTACCAGGATAATACCATGCAAGTGGCTTTACACCATCTTTATGCATGTTTTATGCAACCATGTATATTTACGCCATCTTTACGCAATCATAAATCCAGACTTTTTACCAGGATAATACCATGCAAGTGGCGTTACACCATCTTTACGCAAGCTTTATGCAACCATGTATCTTTACGCCATCTTTACGCAATCTTATATCCAGACTTTTTAAAAGGGTAATATCATACAATTGGCTTGACGCCATCTTTACGCAAGCTTTAAGCAACCATTTATCTTTACGCTATCTTTAAGCAATCTTAAATCGAGGCATTTTACCAGGGATTTTTCTATGATCTTTATAAAGCTCAGCCAAACTGTACAGTATACACTTTCTTTCATCATTAAGATACTTCTTTTGTATCATTTTATGTTATTTCTACACCACCTTCAATATAAATATTGATATGAATAATTTAGGTAAGCTTATAAAATACAAAGGTAATTAAACTTTATTTGCTTATAATATTTCTTTACAATCTCAATCTGAATTTTAAAAAAATTGCACTTAAATCAAAGAAAATAAAGTTTGATATAAATCTCATGAAAATACTGAAAATTGTATGGCTAAAATTGGCTGAATATACAATATGTAGGGTAAAATTGACTTTGTTCTAATTTTCAAGATTTGTATCCTAGGAACTCAAATTAATATTTCAGTTGTCACTTTTAAACAGTCATTCAAATTAGGTACTTGGATAATACCTTAACTTTTAAAATCAATGCATATAAAACTAAAAAATAATCCAAAATAGTATGACAGGATTAATGATAGTCTTTGAACAAGCCATCCGGAAATCTCTGGTGCTGGATCCTTGGTAATGACTATAATGTTACATTTGCACAGTTATATCATAAGTTGTTAACTTTGTATACAAAAATGCTTTTCTTTTTTCTTCAAATTTTACTCATCCAATGAAACAATGTCTACATTTCTTATCATCTTCACTACTTTCTCTTTCACCCAGTCAGCGTTACTTCTTTTTTATCCTTTATAATTCATCATTTCTTCAAAGTCTACAAAAAAGTTTTTAAAAAATATGAATTTTAACTGAATCTAAAGTTTGTATTTAGTGTTTTAAAACCTTACAGTAGCACATAACAGAATAACATACAGGAGTTAGTGAATGGAGTATTGTTTAAAGCCAAAATTCTTTCATATATATCAAGGAGATTAGTTCTTGGATGGTGGAGAAAACTGGAGTACCTGAAGAAAACCACTGACAAACTTTCTTAACTTAGAATCTGCCAGTGGGATTGGATTCCAGTGTGTGTGTGTGTGTGTGTGTGTGTGTGTGTGTGTGTGTGTGTTCATTTTAGAAAACTTGACCCAAAGTCAATATTGAAGAGTTTTAAGATATTCTGAAAATAAATAACCAGATTAAGATTTTTTGGAAATAAATATTTCAGATATCAAACACCCATGTATAAATTGATACTGAATTAATAACAGTCATGTCAATTATGACTAAAGAGACACAATTAAAATTATTATACATTATACATATATATATATATATATATATATATATATATATATATATATATATATATATATATATATATATATATATATATATATATTGTTATTGAAAAATCCAATATTTGATTTTCATTTCTCTAGATTTTATAACGAAAAATATATAAACACAACCAGGTTTATCTAAGTAGCTTTACACTCAGTAATGTGGTTCACAGTTGCAAATTTGAATACTTCCCCAATCAAATGAGATCTTTCTGACATGTGCTGTTGTTAATTGTTAATCTCATTAATTAAGATATCAGGATTGTTAATTAAAGATGAATTAAATCATCACTGTATAACCAAAGTATTTGCAAGACAGGATGAGGTGTTACAAGTGTAAAAATTTTGAATCACTATGTATCTTGATTCTTAAACCAGTCATGCATATCAAAGGATTAACTAAAGATTATAATTTATTTGAATATAATAATAATAATAATAATAATAATAATTATAATTATTATGATTTATTTATTTATTTATTTATTAAAGTGTAGTAGGTAATCAATAATAAAACATTTGAATATAAATAAAACATGATTATTTGCAGCCTTTTTGACTTATAAGGAATTAAAACAGGGAAAAACAGCAAAACTTTAAAACTTGTTAATGCAAAAAAAAAAATCAAAGGATTAACTTAAGATTATAATTTCTTTTAGGATAAATAATAATAATAATAATAATTATTATTATTTATTTTATGAGAGTGTCACAAGTAAACAATGCAATAAAACATTTAAATATAAATAAAACACATGATTAATCCCAGCCTTTTTGACTTATGAGACACTAAAACAGAGAAAACAGCAAAACTTTAAAACTTGTTAATGCAATAAAAAAAGGAATAAAATAATACTGCAGAAACATGATTACTCCCATCATTTTTTTGGGCCTTTGTGACCAAGTGGTCTAAATCGCTCGCTTACAGATCACAGTGAAAGAATCTTGGCCAGAGCATAAAATGACATTACTCCACTCCCAGTATTTTTGAGCAATTGAAGACAACATCATTTCATTTTTTTTTCAAATGCAGAAATAAAAGTTTAATACCAATACTAATTATGAATATTGTTGCATTATTATTTAATGAGAGAAGGTTTATTTTATTCAACAAAAAGATTTCATTTAATATATTATTTATGGAAAGGTGTTATACTGGTACCTTGAAAGATTTTTACCCCATTCATGTGTAAACTTGATATATTAATCTTGAAAATTGTGTTAAAGAGAAAAAATATCAAATTTTGAAAAAAGATAACTCTAAAATGGTATACCGGTAAATAAAAAAGTACAAATTCAAGATGGGAAATTGAAAATTGGTCTTTCTGTTATAAAAAAAGAGTAAAAAGTATCTAGATTGATTCGAGACTGATGAATATTGGCGATTTAAACCATGGAACTATTATCATCAGGAATTAATTGGATCAAATTTTGCAAGGGCTAATACATACACTATGACTTTTATACATTGGTGGTCTGAACATCTAAAACATAAGGTTAGATGTGTATCCTTAGAGCAGCTAGATTTTATAATGCTTTATTTTTGACAGTTTTGAATTTTATTTTGTTTAATCTCTTGCTTATAAGATAAATAGACAATTATGCAAGTGAATGCCTGATAAGACACCCAACAGTTTTCAAGACAATATGAAAATTGTGTCTCTGTTGCAGACTAGGCTGGATAGATAGTCTGATAGGCCAGTCAGTAGAGCATCCTGCTACTACTGAATTGGTGTTTTATGCTCCAATTAAGGTTTTTTCACTCTTAACAAGATAGTCTGTTTAAGGATCTCAGACAAGGATTTGTCAGAGATTCGAACCTGGACAATGTGATGATAAATTATCTGTAAGTTGTATGCCTTTAACCACTTTGCTATTATCCAGAAGTTCAACAGTTTTGTTTTAACTTCTGCATTGTTCCTTTCCCTTTTTTCTATTACATGTAAAAGCTTGAATTGAATGAGCATGGAAAGAGGCCCACCAACAGATCTGAGTCTAGATTCAAGCTAGCAGAGTTGAAAAAGGATAGGAAATCTGAATTTGGTACATAGATTGGTGTTCAAAAGGTGGCCAGGTATATGTAGCTCAAACAATAGAGCATCCAATTAGTATTGGGAAGGTTCAAGTTTCGGTTGAGCTAGGCTACTGGAATTTTCTTTTGCCTGTTAATTTTTATGCTAGATAGGACCTTGAAACACACTCGTTTTCTTTGGAATTTTTGTGCCTTCAGTTGTTAATGATTTGGATCTACCATGCTTTTATCATAATGTTATTTTCAGGAAGTGGCACAGCGAATTTGGACAACTCTCAAAATATGTATCTTCATTCGTGACTGCTGAAGTTTAGTGATGCTAACTTCCAATGTGAGATTCTGTACATCAATGAATAATAAATGAAACTAGTCAACTCCAACCCTATGAAAGAAAAACCCTACCATTGGTAAACATACATACCTCTTTGAAAAAACCTATGATTTTATACCATTTGAATTGCACTCATTGATATGGGGTTTCTAATTATGCTGTTTCACAGTCTACTAAAACCTGCCAAAATCACCCGGAACACTATGAGTGCATGTAATTCTAAAATATGAAAAGGAAACAAGATCGTGTTCCGGCAAATATTCCCAGTTCTATTATTATCATTATTTTTTTTATAATTATTCTTTTAAATTATTATTATTATCTTTAAGAATTTGAGTCGGAATTTGGTTTTAGTATTATTATAATTATTATTAATTTTTCATGAATCATAATTGTTTTTCCTCATAATTTCATAATTTTTATAATTCAACAATTCAGTGGATTATCATCACCATGATACAGTGTAAATTAGATAAATGAAATACTGTAAAATAGATAGATAAATAGAAAGAAAAATAGATAGTATCTCACCTTTTATAATTACAGTTTTTTATTTATCTATTTGTTTTATTTATTTACTTATTTATTTATTTATTTATTTATTTATTTATTTATTTATTTATTTATTTATTTATTTATTTATTAGTGTTTGTTTGCAATATGGGTCCAAATTAGCTTTTGTGTGGGAAGAAAGATTTTTAAGAAGTTCAAATAAATGCTAGTGATCCCTGGAAAAACGTAATGTATTACTAAAAGGGTTGTCATAACATATAATAATAAAACTAAATTACGAAAGTGCAACACATATTTAAAATTTTCATTCATATGTAATAGCATACATGTGTCATATCAGAGACATATATATGTCTCTGGTGATATATATATATTTCAAAATAACAGTGAATATATAATACAAATACCAGTTAAATTTTAAAGTGACAAATTTCTTGAAATAAGAGTCATATATAAAAGACTGGATATGAGTAAAAAATTCTGTCAAAATAAGAATTGGCTGCCAATTTTTTTTCTAGATGTTAATTTTTTATTAAGATGTTTCAGCTAAAAAATGTAAAAACATTATTGATTAATGAAAATACTAAGAAAAATACAATTTTTGATTTTTATTCTTTTTTCTAGTAATAAGATAATACATAATAACAAAAATATACTTACACATTTTGAAAAGCTGTGACTGTCCATGGAATGTCCTTTCCTGTGATGATGAGTTTGAAAAAATTCACGAGCTGCGATTGGTCCATCAGTTAGCCTCTATTCCAATCCACTATTCAAAACAGTTCATCATTAATTTGTAATGGTCCATTGCATTTTTGAATTGGTAGTCTAATTGGTTGAATTCATGTACATGGTACATGTAATGTTATTTGATTATCAATGAGATAAATTAAACTGACATTCATTAATACTTTAATGAGTTTCTGTTTACAGTTTTAAAAAATCATCAGATCTCTCTCTCTCTCTTTCTCTCTCTCTCTCTCTCTCATATTCATATCGGTCAAACCCTAAACATACAAAAAAGAAAGGGTAAAGAAAGAAAATAAAAGAAAAGAATTTAAAAAACTGTATGATTTTAAGATTTTTCTTAACATGGAAAAATTTATTTTATTAACCTCTTTATAAATCAATCGAAATATAGTATCAAGTCTTTTTTAAAGCATCATGAATATATGTCTAATGTTTACCTCATCTTGATTGTACCAGGTATTTATTAGTCTTCAGTAATAATTATGAAACATGTGACATTTGTTGCTTATTGGATGTTGATTGCATTTTCATATACATATGTGACACTGAAGGTTTTACTTGTTTACAAATCAGTGAAGAGCATGTCTGATTACATCATCATTTAAAAAACAGCTGTAAGATGGTGAATTTTATAATGTAGACTCTAAACTCGATCAATTCATCATGGCGAATTTTAGAATGTGTGTGTGTGTGTGTGTGTGTGTGAACATCACAAGTAATATTTTATATTTTATGTCACTGGCATAACTTAGGAACTGATAGCAGGTAAAATGTTTTACTTAATAGACTATTTACAAAACATTATAAATAAATAAATAAATAAATAAATTTTATTGGTTAGATGGATAAATTAATTAATTAATTAATACAAGAATGAATGAATAAATAAATGAATGAATGAATGAATTTATTAATACACAAATGACTGACTGAATGAATAAATGAATGAATTCATTATTACATAAATTATTATAATGTATGAATTAATGCATTAATTCATTAATTATTACATTCATTAATTATTACATTCATTTTTTGATTGTAACAGGAATTATCATATATAAATAAATGAATAAATGAATGGAAATTGAATTTAAAATAATGTGTAACTATTGATATATCTAATTATCAAATACTTTCTTTATTTTTAATGTTTTAAATTTCTTATTTTCATAACATTCAAAAACATTTCGCACATGGCACAAATAATAATAATATAATAAAAAACATTTTTACAGTTCTTTTTACTTAATCTTTAAATTTATGTAACTATCTTGACATTCATTTTTATTTGTTATTTGAATAAAAAATGACATTGCATCCATATTTCAATATTCTGATGTAAAAATACAACATTAGATGCCTGTGATAAAAGAGAATTTTTAAAAATAAACTTAGGAATGTGGAATCCAAATCAAACATATTGATATAGGACAGGGTATACTTCACAGTTGGTAGGTCAAATGCTTATATCGATAACTTACAGTTACCTGTTACTTAAAGATGGCGTAAAGACAGCGTATGGCTAGAAGGTCTTTAAGAATCTTTACGAAATGCGTAAAGATGGCGTAAAGATGAGATTTATGCAATCTTTAAGTATTGCGTAAAGATGGGTTTTCATCCTGTGGAACTGACCACCTTAATATCTATAAAAATGTTGGGTAGGGTGTATAACAACTTCAATCTACTGTTTGGGAGCCAAAATATGAATGCATTTATCTTTTTTAAAATTTTATTCGAGTATATGCCTGTGAAATGGTGATTTACAAATAAATAATGCAAACGCTCACTGCTTCTTTGCTAGGTTCTAGTATATGTACAATGGCCGTTATTTTAATCATTAATATTGTTGATTTGATTTATTTATTGTTAACTGTTTGGCCTTTGTTTATCTTTCAAACTTTTCGGCCCCTTATGTCACTGATGAGTAATGATTTTCCTAAATGTGCACAAATGGCATATGAAAATTGAAAAGGTATTATATATATATAACACCAATACCATATATATATTTTTTACTATTTCAATTTTTTTAAACATTTGTCTTTAAAAATTACATTTCAACAATGAAACTTTTTTTAGTTTTAACTTAGATAATAAAACAAACAAATAAATCTAAGATGCTGAATCAAAAAATACAACAACAAAAAAGAACAAAGTACAAACAAAATATAATACATGTGATAACGTTTTAGAAAGTTTCATTATTTTCTATTTACTTTTTTCCATTTGTTTAAATTTAGTTTATTTATTTATTTATTTATTTATTTATTTATTTTTGAAAAGTCAAAAACCTTTCTTGTAATTTGTTCACACATAAACAAAAATCAATTTTTACCAATATACATATTTTAAATAAATTTTGAACCTTTGTTTCAACGCGACTAGTGGAAAGTTAGAAGGATGCATGTTTGACGTTGAATTCTATTCCAACGAATGACGGGATGACCTTTACAAACTGAAACTGACTGAGCTAAACCTAGCAATAAATGTAAGTGATGTTAAATAAAAATATGATAAATATATCTAGCAGGAAAATTTAAAATTTGATCTTTTGCTTTTTCAGAAAATCTTTTTTTTTCAAAAAAAAAAAAAAAGAAAAAAAAAAAAAAAAAAAAAAAGCAGTCAAATTTGTATTTTGAAATTATTTTCAAAGAGACCAGCAGCAAAAGCGCTTTTCGTCAGTTAATAACGATTAGTGTTTTTTTAATAAAAGACTCCAAAACCCCTTTCATATTTAAATATTGTTATATAAAAGAATAAATATGAACATGCAAAAACATTACCCCTTAAAAATATACTGTCACAAAATTTATGCTCATATGTTATAGTATTATTAGAAAGCTTTTAGCCATTCCACTTACAACAAGCGGTCAGTGAAAACGCATTTTATTTAAAAAAGGTTTTTATATACAGTTTATAACATTTTAGAAAGATGTTTGTTATTTAATATACAGAGAAAATTATTAATCTTTTAGGAATTTACTGTTTGAATAATTCTGACTGATACTCGGAGAAGAAAGTATTTTGACCTTCTCATTTTCTAAGAGATTTAAGACGAATGTTTTAGCATAAGCCGCCTTTATACATGCTTACAAAAAAAAAAAACCAATTGTAAATTTCCTCCAACCTTTATCAGGGCCTTTCTTATAACACTTGTTATATATCCGATTATTTGAGGAAGAAATTAGTAACTGACAAACATGCTTTCAATCCAAATCGACAAAATTAAGAACAGAGTGTAAGTTAATGAAATACTCGGACAATTCTTTTAAAACCCGACGTGAAGACTTTATAATTTGTTATCCTTACTTTTATAGTTGCAGAAGTGTTTTTCTTTGGATATAAATTTTAAATATAATAACCTCATTCTTTCAGGCAGAGAGTATATATCAAGTCAACCTGAACTTCAAGGAGACTCCTCAGATACAGTTCTTTGCTTGGATATATCCCAAAGCATGAAAGGAAAGGCATTTGACAACATGATACGCACGGCAAAAACCTTTGTATATGGTAGAGATACAAAAATAAAATTTCTTTGTATCATATAATTTTAAAAGCTTCCCTTCTTATCAATAAAATATCAATAAAAATTGAATAGACATTTCATTTAATAACATGTATTTTGTTGTAGAACAGATTTTAGCATTTTAATATAAGAAACCATAAGTGACCATAACATCGATACAAGAGATTCAAGATTACCAGATATCAGAAAGAAAATGTCGATTAAAACTTGATAGCGGTCAAAAAAAAATATTTTTGGAGCAAAAAAAAAATTTTTTCAATCCAATATATTATGAATAGTCCCTAAATGCACAACATTGTTGTTTTTGAAATACTAAAATACTTACCATATCAAGATAGTCTATCCAAAAAATGAGAAACAATTCTCTCTCTCTCATTCGACTGATCATTGAGCTTTTTTAATTCTATCCATTTGTAGGACTTATGTCTGTGGCAGAACAATTGAAGCAAGAAGAAAATATTTCTATTGTTACATTTGGACATGAAACAAAGATTGTCAATTATTTATGTAAAGATTATAAGTTGCTCATCCGTGTCTTAGGTAATATATTACTACGTTTTTGTAAGATTGATCTCTGTTTCAAGATTATTTGTTACATATAGTGTAAAACACTTCATTTTCGCGACATGTTTTTTTTTTTTTTTGCGATTTGCATTTTAATTTTAGAATCAGTTTGCGAACTTTTCTTTTTGCGATTTCCATCATACATAAATGCACATAACTTCCCGCCTGGTGCCGGTAAATTTGAAACCGATATAAAATTTATTAAGATAACCTGTGGATAAATAAACCTGATAAATTAAACAACCTATTTTTACCTATCATTATAAATAAAAATCGATAAGTAATGAACTTATTTTTGTTTACTGCCAGAAATTAAAAAGCGGCACTAACTAAAGGATGGATTTCCACCGGGATCATGGAACACATTTGATATTTATTTTTATTTGAATTATGACAATGTTTAATTTTGTTTATAGGATTTAGACATTTTGTGACTTTTTTGAAATTAAAAGACATTTTGTGGGATTAAATAGATTTAATATAAAGATGGAATGTATATAATAGTGATTATAAAATGTAATAAAATAACTTTATTCATCTGTTATCCTGTTTAACATGCATCTTCAGAAACACATAAAATCCGTTCACCAAATCACAAGACGCGACATTAATTTCACGACTCTTTATTTTCGCAAAAAATCCCTTACCTCGCGAAATTCGTGAAAATAAAATGCTCGTGAAAATAAAGTGTTTTACAGTAATTTATTTATTTTTATTTTATTTTTTTATTATTTATTTATTTATTGCTGGTCATTTTTGCATACATATTTACAATGAGGCAGAATAAAAGATTGTTTTGTTACCCCCTCCAACTATAAGATGATATCTTTATAAGACATAAATCTCACAATATTGAACTTTTCAAATGGTCCTTTGCATGTCGGCTGCTGTCCGTCGTTCGTTTTATATTTACTTAAAGTATTAATTTAAAAACAAATCCAGCGAAACAATCCCAAAATAACATTTCAGGAACATATCAGGCTCCAACATGATCGCTTGTTTGCATGTTTCGTCATTCGTCATTCAAGACCACAGTAACATTTAAAGTACAATTTTCTACATCTTATCAAGAATGAAAAGGCCTAAAAGCTTGACACTTGCAACAAGAATCCTTCAACTTTACAAAGGAATTTAACAATGACCCGGGGTAATATAGCCTTCAAATTTTCACAGATATTCAATACCTTAACTCTACAAGTTTACAACACCTTCTTATCTTTATTTTCATTGATCAAAAAACCTCAAACTTGAAGCATTTATTTGCATTAAGTATTTGACATATATGTAAAAGAAGAAAAGGCTCTTCCCTACCGGTATAGCCTCAGAACATGAAGTCCAGTCTAGTTTCTATTGTTAGTTTACTTTGATGTTCTTTTAAGGCTACAGTGGTATAAAAATAAAACGAAGTAACATAAAAAAGGTTCTAAAACATTTGACTGTTTAATTTCACTTAAGGTTTACATGCTTAAATCTGTAGTGGAGAACAGTTAAAATATGTTTAACTATTAAATAATTAATATATGTGTCTTAAAACTAAATTAAAAAAGACACTGTATGTGGCCGCCTTTTTACTTTACAATTTTAAATTTTTGAATTCATTAATTTCTATTATTTAACTTCCTGTATAAAGTTGTTTCTTACATAACTTTATGTTTTAATAAGAATTCATGATTTGTAAAAGTTTTGCTATCCCTTTTGCGTGGTGCATTATCTTGCTTATTTTTTTAAATAAGCACAATTCGGGATTTTTAAATCTCTCATTTACCTTGTGATATAATTACTGTTATTACTTATAGTGTTAATGATATATTATGTATCTGTTATGCAAAAAAGTAATATTTAGCAAATAGTTTATTGCATTGCGGGTTATACGACAGTTAATGGACAGGGAAGGCATCCCCAAAGTATTATATATATACAGCACATGGTTTATTCATACCTATCCTAAAACATAGTCTTAACTTTAGTCATTGCGGATTAGTCTAAATACGTTTTTTGATCACAGTCTGACAACTTCGGTGGTATTGTTACAAATCACTCACTTTATGATGATTTCATTTGAAAAAAAACAAGTTTAAGACGAAGCATATTTTAATATTGTTCTTTTTTATTTTTCTTTTGAAGATACACTACATGCTGGTGGCCCATCACCATTAGAAGGAGGGCTTTTGTTGTCACTTGCAAGTCTTCTTGCGAAACGTGAGTAATAAAACAGTGAACGGTAAAAATGTTGATGTTTAATAATTATCATTTGAATCAAAGAATTTTTTATAATCGGGTTTACAAATATCAGCAACTAAGAATTAGAAAATGAACCTATTCAAACAAACACTGATCCAGTAAACGTTAAAGGTTCTTGAAGTGAATCTTAGTCCATAAAAGAAATAGCAAGGACAAAAGTATGGTGTATTACGAGAAAAATGAATACGGTTATCTTTTTTCAAAATTAAAAAAAAATTAGAACGTTCAAGTCATTTGTGTATTTAAATGAATAAAATGTATAAAAGGTGATAATGGCCTTTTACGCCTTATTGCAATTTAATTTATAGTAATAAGAGCACTCATTTTATTTTTTAAAATCGTTTTGTATGATTAAAATTAGAAAATAAATGTTTTGCATTTAAAACGTTCAGATCGTAAAACGTAGAATTTATAACAGTAGGATCCACCTTTAACGGTCGAAACTATTCAAATGCAGAATAGTAATATTTATTCAAATATAAATCAAATGCTTTTAACTATGAAACGTTTAAAAATGATAGAAATTCTCACTGCTGCATTTAGGGTTTTTTGGTACAAGAAGCATTATGATTTCATTAATTCAGACAAATATCGTAATACAAAAAAATATTTTGTATAACTAAAACATTGAAATATTGATATAATAATGTTTTAAAATCATAACATTTATCAAATATAGCTGTATAAAGAATTCTAAAAAATCTGTTTTGTATAACAGTCAAATAAGATCTTTTAGAATTTCAATTTTGTTATTATTAATTTAAGCAGTTGTATGATTTTTGTTTTTATACATGATTACATTTTTTAACAGTTAACATTTTATGAATATTTAATTTAATTATTGTGTATTTTAATGAAGTACATGTAGATTATCATAATTAACCTATTTTTGTCATTGAGAAGAATATTTTAATCACATTGTCGTGAATAAAACTTTGAGATTGCTTTTTTAGTAGATATGTACAGATTCATTACATGTAAAGAATCTCTCTCTCTCTCTCTCTCTCTCTCTCTCTCTCTCTCTCTCTCTGAAGCAGTAAAAACATACATAATTTATATCTCAATCAATATTCTAGGCTGCTAAAGGAAAGCAGAGTACACGGAAAATGCACTGTAAATTGTTCATTTTAAACACTAAAATAGTTGAATTGGCTTTTCATTTTAACAATTTCAGAAATACCCTCAACTACTCTCTCTCTCTCTCTCTCTCTCTCTCTCTCTCTCTCTCTCTCTCTCTCTCTCTCAGAGAATCAAAATAACGAAATCATGGTAAATTGTTTTTTGTGTATAAGGAAAAATAGTCAAATAGTCGAAAATTCATTAATTTCGAGATCCTAATTGACATTATATGTACTTCAAAAATAAAGTTTGGCAGTTTCCAAGTCTTCAAAAATTCTCAGAGTCTGACATTGTGTTCTGTTAACAAAAGTACTTGCACCAACGCATAGGAATACATTCCTAAACCGTAGCACGCGAAATGTTAAGTCAGACCGTAAAACATAAATTTTACGGCGGTCTGGCCCAAATCAAAGTTAGGTTTACATAATTAAAATTTGCATTATAATTTATCTACACCATATTTGGATGTCCACATAACTTAAAACTATGTTAATAATATGACACTCTGTATTGCAGCTGTACATAATTTGCAAAGCTATCATATACGACCAAGAATAATCGTTATGACTGATGGAATAATTACACCTAGTGTTATCATCAGTGGCAATGATAACCAATTTATTGAATTGGAAGACAGGATAACGGTAAAGATAAAATTTTAAAAGTTCATCGACTAAATTAAAAATAATAAGATTGTTTAAGCAATGTTATTCACAGGTCTTCGTTGGGATTGTGATTTGCACATGGACTGGTATATTTATGTTATATTTATTCATATTAATTACCCAGTTGAGATCAAAATGTTGTTAATTTAAAATTATTATAAATATTTTAGACGCCCCATTATTTTATCCCCTCTCAATTTTGACATCACATTTCCTGATCGTCCGAATTTTTTTATCAAATTGATCTCAAAACGCATATTAAATTAAAAAAAAACAACCTTTGAATCTTGGTACTATCCATAAAAAATTTATGTAAGTAGATGATATCACATTTATAGAGGCGTTGTCGGCTTGGAAAGGTTGGCTTTAAGGCCTTTTTATTGGCAGTTCGTGTAGTTAGCATAACACGCTTGTTATTATTGTTGCTGTTCATCTTGAATACAAATAACATATAATAGGTAACTTCAAATTTAAACATAACGATTTGTTAAAATTTTAGATTGAATTAAAAAGGGCCACAACAACGATACAAAAAGCGAGATATATAATTTATTGCATTCCATTTGGTGCTTCAAATCAGGTATGACAGACTATAATAGATACTGTTAAAATGTTAAAACACTTGTGATTGTTTCTACCTTATATGAAATCAATTGATTTCATCAAACGTTTACAGTCTGAGAGAATACCGAGTATGAACAATGGAGATTAAACACCGATAATGCATTAATTCAAATTAAATATTATCATGATTTCACAAAAAATAAGCTATACGCCTTTCAGAAATAAGTATATTTTCTTTCATGAGATTTTGTAATATTATTGATATTTTTTTGATTTAGAGAATAACATTTACATGCTTTACTTTTACAGCAAGGTATTGATGGTTAACCTGCTAAAGGACAAAGTATGAGTGTGTCACCTAAACACAAAAATATTATATCTTATTACTTGTCGTTGTTATTTGTAATCATTTTTGGTTAGAATTATAAATTTTTGATATTAAACTTAAAAGAATATGAGTGTGATAAATTTCAAAGAACAAACGTCTTGTGTTAAGAAGTGATTATTTATATAATGACTAAGGCGTCTGCATTTAACTTATTTTTTTACACACACACACACACACATAATATATATATATATATATATATATAGAGAGAGAGAGAGAGAGAGAGAGAGAGAGAGAGAGAGAGAGAGAGAGATTTATTTTTTCATTGTTTATTGGTTTTTAGAAATATTTCGATGTCCTGACGGAGACCACGGGCGGACAAGTTATCGTAGCAGACGAAATACAAAGACTTATTCATATGAATAGTAACTGTGTAAGGATGAAATATACAATCTTAATTGATTTATATACATTTGGAACTTTGGATTCAATAATTTTCAACTATTTGATCTATGTTTTTATCTGTTAAACTTTCCGGACCCTAGTGTTACTGATGAGGAATCATTTTCTGAAATTTACACATATAGCACATCAAAATTTGACAGGTATTCCTGGTATTTATTTATGACAATTATTTGAAATTACTTAAAACCAAAAATTCAGAAATATAATACACATCATAAAAAAGAATCGATAAATTTTATGGTATAACTTTAATATTGTTACTTATTAATGAATCATGGTACCTGGAACATAAATAACTTGCTTGTGTTGTTTCCATTAATTGAAATACTGATTGATACAAGAACACTAGTATCTCTACTTTCATCAAGTTTTGTTCCTTCACGAATAGAACTTTATAAAATTGACGTATACATGCGAGAGGCAATGTGTTAAATACGAAATTTTTTAAAAAAAGTCTTATATTTGTAAAAAAGAAACAAAAATCTTTATCTTAGAGAATAGAGCAACGTATTATATGGATCCGTTGATAGAAACTTTACAAAGTCACTTTATTTTTTTTAAATTATGCAGTTGCTGATGTCTGTTTGTATATGTTATTTAATGAATTAAGATTTTTTTTAAATGTTGGTTTATTTATTATTATAGACAAATGATTCAGAGAAAAAGAAAATGAAAAGGTAGAAAGCAAACATCAATTTACTGGAATTTGTATTTCAATTAAATGAATTATTTAAATGTTTTATCACTTTAGATTCGGGCGACAAATATTAAACAA
Source organism: Tegillarca granosa (assembly GCA_029721355.1). Classification (NCBI taxonomy): domain Eukaryota; kingdom Metazoa; phylum Mollusca; class Bivalvia; order Arcoida; family Arcidae; genus Tegillarca; species Tegillarca granosa. The sequence goes on from CM056599.1 coordinate 12,235,995, forward strand.
TATCACTGTATACCTGGAGAAGATTGGAAATCGATCATGAAGCAAAGTCTCGGCGATGACTTATCTGAAAAAGATTTTGTAAGCAAAATTATTGACAAATTTAGGAGGACGGCCTAAAAATTCAAAACTTAAAGCGGAATTGATTTCCCTTTCTGGTATACTTGTCGATTTATCAAAAATGAAATGTCAATATGACATTAAAGTGAATATTGATTGCTTGTTTAGAGTATTATCAAATTCAGTAGCTGACCCACTAATCAGACAACTATTTAAAAAATACTTAAGATATTTATTGTAAAAAACATGGTTAATGCATAATAAAATTTCATTCACTGTAAGAAGTTCAAATGGAAATAATGTCAGAAAATTAACTTTTTTTTCTTTTTCATTTCGTTTTCTTCCTTTTCTTATAACCTAATCATAAAAATGCCAATAGCTTTTTGATGTAAATGTTTTATTTAATAACTTTACAAAACTTAAATTCATGTTTTTTTTTTTTTTTTTTTTTTTTTTTTTTTTTTTTTGAAAAGTAAAATTATCATTTCAGAAGAATTAAATTTCGTAGAATAGAGATGATTTAATCCGAGTAAAGCTAATATGTAGACAACCAGATCAAAATTGGAAAGGCAAACCAGAATGACTTCTAAAAACAACTTACCTTCGGCTTTCCAACTGTTGACGCAAAAAGGATGATAAAAATAATCATTTTAATATTTTAATGCATACGTTTGTTAACATTATAAATTGGATCACACACACAGACACACAGATACACACACACACACACCGTTAGTTTCTTCCGGATAATTCGAATTTTATTCAAACATCAGGTTTATTGCAAGAAACATAATTCTTAAGGTTGTTTCTAACAAAAATTTATTCTTGTGTTCCTATGAAAAACAATTATAACTAGATCAGTTTTGGAAGCATATGCAAAGGGTTTGTCCCATTCGAGCACCAAAATATGTAGTTGCTTTCATTTAGACACCAATGTTTAAATTCTTAATTTTACACATTTTGGAAGAAAACAGTAAGTTTAATATAATTTATAACTATGCAACATTATTTAATTGTAGGCCAACATATATTAATTTTCATTTTAGTCACTTGCATAGAAAATCAACTAAAACGCAGTATAAAAGATATACAGAATATTATATATAACAATATTTTCACAATTTTAAACATATTTCTACTCCTTTATTTAAATCCAATAATATTAAAAAATGTCTTCGTTATTTAAAACCTTTGCAGTTTCCTGAAACTTCTCATGTTTATTATAGTCCGTATTTTTGTCTTTGTGCACTAAAAAAAGTTTTTTGCTTTATATTCCATACATGAAATAATTTCAAAATTTAAAAAAGGAATCTCATGTGAATGATCCACACATATAATTTCACTATTCTTTTTAAATCGTATCTAAATATAAAAAAGTCACTTTTAAACTTTCTTAAATATTAATGCGTTCGTACCATTGACAATAATGATAAAAATCAATTTTTTTTTTTATTTTATTTTATACCAGCAACAAATTTACAATAATTAAATGGTAATATTTTGTTATGCGCAATTTTAATAAAGTAAATAAGAAATATAGATAAAACTTTCATATAATTGTGGACCAAAGTTTCAAAACAAATAAAAATTGACGTTATACATTATCAAAAACTTTGGTTTTGTGCGCATGTCAGATGGTGTGTGTGTGTGTGTGTGTGTGTGTGTGTGTGTGTGTGTGTGTGTGTGTGTGAAGAATGATGAGAAAAAAAGACACATTTAAAGATTCCTCATTTCATTAGTCACGTTTTATAAATAATATTTTTTTAGGATTTAATAGTTCTTTTATTGATTTATTTCAAAATATATTTTTTATTTTCTTTTTATTTATTTTCCATTAAATTGTTATATTTAATATTTTATTTGTTTTTTTAACACATATACAATTGCGATTATTAAATGATGTCAATGACTGATTACATAATTCTTCTTTCTTAGAATCCAACACCTCTTCTACAGGTTGTGAATTCATTCATATCACTTTTGAGATTTAGAGGAAAATGTTTGAAAATAACCATAATATAATGCAAATTTGACCACGTAAAAAACGTATCGGTTTGGCAAATTTAAATGTTATATCTCAAAGGATATATATATAAGGTATTTAAAATTGTAAAAAATCAGTTGGAAGAGAAATACATTTCATTTGTTGTCAATCTGTTTGCTAGTCTCTTTGTGCTTATCAAGGTTTAAGCCTTTTTATCCTATACTGCGCTTCAGTATGTTTAATGAAATCGACAATTTTATAAGTTATTGAATTGATTAGATAAAAAATTTGGGGGTTTTTATTTGCTTTTTAAAATACATTAGTTTAAATAAATATTGGTTATAGCACATCTTTTTTTCCCTTGTTTTTCTGGAATATGTATTAAATTACACGAGTCAGTTAAACCACAAACAAAACACAGTAGCTTATTATATATTTAAATTCGGCTAGATAACTGATTGTAAGGCTTGATTACACTCTACTAACCAAATATTTGATGAACAGTGGTCACTAAACACACTTACTTAAACATTTAAGTAATTTTTTTTCAATTGATGCAATGATTTTGAAGAAAACAAATACTTGATTCAAAATATAATTGTAAATTATAAGGACTTTTGTTTGTTTTTGATGAATTATAGGACTTTGTCGTTAGTATGGCTGAACTTGCAACCACCGTTGAAGGTCCACAATACAAGGAATTTGATACAAACATGCTACCAATAGGAACACGTGTACGCAGAGGTCCTGATTGGAAATATGGAGATCAAGATGAAAATGGAGTTGGGACAATAATAAGTCATTCTGAAAATAGTAGGTGCAATTTGTTTGCGTAACCAATGCTAAATTTTCATTCTTGATATTTTTTCTTTATAATTTTTCATTATAACTTTTTCCTTCAGTATTAATAAGATCTGTCAAAATGACAAAAGATGTCAAAATTAAGTTAAAAATATTGAAACATTATCATAAACATCGGCTTTAAAAATGCTTTCAGTACCTAGTTGTATTAACACAGAAATTTAGAGAAAGTATGTTCTTTTTACCTTTTGATAAAAAGATAAAATAATTATAATCGTCCCTTGCATGGATTTATATAATATGCATTATAATTCTCAGGCTTTATTAGCATTTTCTAGCCGAGAAAAAATATACATGGAAATCCCTAACACAATTAATCAAAAAAAAAAAAAAATATTGCTTCTGTTATATCCAAAAGATTGTACACAGAAAGCATCTGGCGTTTCAAATGTTGAAGAAATATCAGATGTTTCTACAAAATTGTTAAAAATCGTTTCATGTCTAATAAATTCTCTTTTGATTAACCTAAAAACTTCAATTAAAAAACTAATTAAATTAACAAAAATATTTTTCGCTGCCTTACACAAATAAAAAATAAAGAAGTTTAAAAATGAAAAAATTAAATTAATCACAGAAGTAGAAAAATGCTTTTGTGGTGCTTCGACATCTTTAACACAACTGCTGAGTCTGAGAAAACCTGCATAGGATAAATAAAAAACGTTCTTCTATTCCATAAGATTTTCGGTGAAACCAAAATCTACGCTCTATCGATTGCGATTTCTGTGAGGAAAATTTTGTCTTGTCGAATGAAGAAATATGCTTCAGCTTCATAGCCAATATCCCCAATAATTATATGAAGTGCAAATGTAAATACAAAAATAATTTAATAAGAAGTAGAGATTTAAGATTTATATTAGATTAAGTTGCACAATTAGTTAATGATTTTAACCGTGTAGCTACTTTATTCAAGAAACATGTAAAAAGTGCGATATAGAAGCAATATCCTGAAAACAAAAGCAATATTAATCTTTTATCCAAAAGTCGAATGGCATGGGGGATGTACTGCAATATGTATTTGTAATAGCACGTTTTAATCCTATTTCCCTAACACCTTATCTTCAAGCATTTGCTGTTTACTCGACGCTGCAAATAACTTAAACATTAAACATTAAATGTTTAAATCTTTCCATCTTCTACTTTATTCTATGACGGTCGTTGTGGAATCGACTATTATGTAATTTTCCTAAAATTAAAATCTTGAGGAAAGTATGCTTCTATCCGTAATTGGAATTTCTCAGTGCCTGTGTAGAAAAAGAAACATGCATAATTTTTTTCTAAAATTGCTAAATATATAACAATTGAGCATTCTTATATTTCTGCAAATACTCATACAGTACAATAAAGAATACAAAGAGATGCTTCACAAATATATACTTTCAATGAAAAATCCTTAAAATATTTTACCAAAATTTAACAGTAACAGGTTCTTTTAAAGATTCAAACACCTTAAATTGTTGATACAATTTCAATATTCGAAATGACAGGTTCCAAAACAATTGCTGAAATATTTGGCTATGTTTTTTAACTATAAAAGTTTTCGGCCCTTAGTTTCACTGATGAGGAATGCTTTTCCGAATGTGCACATATAGCACATCAAAATTGAGAAGGTATTCTTTATATATTTGCAAACTCGCCGTTAGCTAACTTGATCACAGTGAGGTGAGACGGTTGGTCCGAAAGGATAATGGAGCTATGAAGTTAAATATGTCCAGAATAAGTTTTGATACAGTAACTTTTTACTTATCACATTATTGTGATGGCGACCATAATACTTTTAAATGACCTTACTAAACCTAAACCTTTAGTATATTTCAGTTTTAGTCAACATTTTTGTTAGCAACTTCCATCGTTGTAGGAAGTTCTAGTTGTGGGAAAAAACTCTACAATACCGTATGAAATTTTAACAAATGTACCAAACACAGGAGAATAAGGAATAATGCTGCATAGAAATGGAAAATTGACAATATAGAAAAAACTGGGAGATGGTCTTGCATTACCTGTAGTTAAACAAAAATTTAATCTGCATCTGAAAAATATAGAAAGTCGAAAACACGCTGAGAATTTTACCAGTATGACAACTATACACGGTAAATTCCTGCTTTGTTACTGGTTTTCATTAAATACTGATTGATCAAAACATGGATATAAGTATCTGCATTGAGAAATACAACAAGAAATTGCGTGTTCATAAAAAAGGCTCTGTAATTAAAGTAAAAGCAAAACAATAATGCTTGCTAAACAATTTATTTCAAATTTGCCTGAAAGTAGTTTTATAGATTGCTTCAACTTTTATCAGTCCTTTAGTCAAACAAGGGTGGAACATTAGATCCTGCCTCTAAATAGTGAAATGTTTAAACCTGCATACATCTATTTCCGTTAGTATATCATTACAAAAGCCAAATCTCTCTCTCTCTCTCTCTCTCTCTCTCTCTCTCTCTCTCTCTCTCTCTCTCTCTCCTCTGGGATGTTGGAGTAAATCAGTGTGCCCTCACATATTATTTACACACTTAGATAAGCCAGAGGAAAAGAGAGAAGGGAAAAAAGACAGGACAAAATATAACGAATAGCAGTAGAAAGAGAAAATATTGATAAACAGTCTTTTAAATAGTTTAACTTTTGTTTAAAAACTGTTAAAGAATTATCAAGTTCAAATGTATAATATCATTTTAAATCATGACAAAATGATTTATATATTTTTAGTCAATTGTAAAGAACCAAAATAAAGACTAAAAGCAAAGTTTCAGAAGGAATACATTAAAAGGCCAATTTAAACTGTGTTGTATACACTCTTGCTTTGAACAATAATCACAAAAACTTTCACTTTCCATTTAAGTGTTAAATATGTTTCAATGATTCAAATTAAAAAAAACTCGTATTGACATGTTATTATGTCCAAAAAGCGGCTTTAGAAAGATAACTTTGGATCATATTATTGTGTTTTAATGGTTTTTTTTTTTAAATTTCCCTTGATTCTTTTACCAGAAGTATTCATCTTGGTTCTGAGTAAAACTACTGTTTAATAAAACGTTTGAGAATCAATCATCCATAAATAACAATATATTTTCCTGTCTTTTATCAAACAAATTACTCATTTCCGAACTCATTACCAAGGTACCCTACACCTATCATCTTTAGTCTTGTCTGTTACTTGGTTAATTATGTAAGTATTACAAAAACATGGCAAATACCTAAGTAACATAACAATTCAACTACCTGTACTGAGCCATATTATAATATATATCAAAACAATGTTAATTTTTTCTTTCATTATTCATTCATTCATCCATTTATTCGTCATTATTATTCATCCATTCATAAATTTATTAACTGACTTAACAACGCACTAATTGATGTATCTAAAAATTTGTTTATTTATTTACTTATCCACAAATCCTCCCATCCTTCGTCAAATCATCTTATTCATTTATTTATTTATATATTTATCCTTAGTTAATTCATTACCTTATCTATTTATTTTTTTGACCAATAATTTGTTGTTCTATTTTTTTTATTTGATTCAATAAGTTTTTAAAAATTATTACATTTAAGGAGTTTTTTAGTTTTGTTTTTTCTCGCGGTTTTGAGTAAAACTGCAGATATTTACCAAAACATTTTACCAAGCCAATCGATCAAATTAATTTACCTTATCTGTATCTTAACTAGGTAATTAACTACATCTGGCATCAAACAAATGAGCTTTCTCTAAAAGTCTTACGAATTTTTTAAACATCCTTATACTTTAGAGTATAAATATATATTCCTTTAGGAATTCCGAAATGTGCACATATGGCACATCAAAATTTAACTGGTATTTGTGTTATATATTTACTACCCCTAAGCGGATACCGCTGCTTTGTGGATTAAAACTCCCCTTGGGTATCCATAACTCAGTAGACAGTATTTTGTGCTGTCAGAAAATGTACCATTTAGAAAAATTTTTAGCCGTCTTTTATTTTGAAATTTATTTAAAACTAGATTGTTCCTTCGATCATTTCAGCAAAGCATTTCTTAGCTGGGTTTGGATTTATATAATTTTGGAACTTAAGATACATTAATTTTCAACTGTGCCACTGATGAGGAATGAATTTCTAAAGTGTGCACATCTGGGACATCAAAATTAAACTAGGTATTTGTGTTATATGATTATAGCTCTAAAGTATAAGGATGTTTGAAAAATTCGTAAGACTTTTTAGAGAAAGCTCATTTGTTTGATGCCAGATGTAGTTAATTACCTAGTTAAGATACAGATAAGGTAAATTAATTTGATCGATTGACTTGGTAAAATGTTTAAAACGAATCATTTAAAAGTAATCTTTCTTTACAAAAACAGTAAATTAAGATATAAATATTTATTCTCTTTCAAGTAATTTTCTGGCACAAAGATAAATTTTTGATTAAAAATCAAGCTTTGAAAATACTAATATAATTGTGAAAAAGCGTTCAATAACTCCTGACCTCATTGAAATAAATAAGGAGACTTCCCCAAAAATTTAAACTTCTTTTGTTCATGGGGCAAAATTGTAAAAAGCTTTACAGTGTAATCTGCCTTTGATCAAATAATGTTTTCTGACTACGAATATTGACATACATCAAGTGTTATGTAATGAGTATAACTTTTGCGAGAATCACACCTGAAAAAAACCTGATTAACAATGATCAAGTTGTACAAATTTTGACATGGAAACGTATCAAAAACAAATATATTTTTTGCATTTGATTTAGTACCACATTTACTTCATTGCTCTTTTTGAAATAAAAATACTGGAACAAATAACACCAGAATATGTCATTGATATACGTATAGCATTTGTTTTCATTTAACATATCATGCATTATCTCTTTAGTCATATACAAGTGCTTCAAAGAACAGAAAGGCATCATAGAGAGATCAAATAGAGTAAACGAAAAACTCAAAATAAGGAAGAAAACCTTACATCGGTCAAATTCATTAGTCTCATTATCACTATCAAAGTAAAACTGAAGGTTAATTACCATAACTGTGTTCGAGCCAATATGAGATCTAGTAATGTTTTTTCAACCTTTCTACCACACACGGGTTTCAAAACGTTTCCGTTAGTCCGCGGTTACAAAGTTAAAAGACACATATATCAGTTAAAAGAGACATATATCAGTTTTAATTTGTTGTTTCGAAATATAATATTCCATCAAACAATTGGTATACCAATGGTAAATATATAATAAATACCTGCTAAATTTTGATGTGCCATATGTGCTCAATGCGGAAAAACATTCCTCATCAGTGACACTAGGGGCCGAAAAGTTTGATAGATTAAAAACATAATCCAAACAGTAAAAAATAATGAATGTAAAGTACAAAATTATATGAAACCAAATCCAGCTAAGTAATGCTTTGCTTGAGGGAACAGACCTTAGTTTTAAAACAATTTCAAAAATTAAGACGCCTGAAAATTTTCCTAAATGGTATATTTTCTAAAAGCACAAAGTACTGCCTGCTGAGTTAAGGATACCCTCGAGGAGTTTTACTTCACCAGCAGCGGTACCCGCTCAGGGGTAGTAAATATATAACAAAAACCAGTAAATTTTGTTGTGCCATATGTGCACAATTCGGAAAAACATTCCTCATCAGTGACACTTGGGGCCGAAAAGTTTGATAGATAAAAAACATAATCCAAACAGTTAAAAAATAATGAATGTAAAGTACAAAATTATATTAAACCAAATCCAGCTAAGAAATGCTTTGCTTGAGGGAACAGACCTTAGTTTTAAATAAATTTCAAAATTAAGACCCCTGAAAATTTTGCTAAATGGTATATTTTCTAAAAGCACAAAGTACTGCCTGCTGAGTTAAGGATACCCTCGAGGAGTTTTACTTCACTAGCAGCGGTACTCGCTCAGGGGAAGTAAATATATAACAAATACTTGTTAAATTTTGATGTGCTATATGTGCACATTTCGGAAAATCAGTCCTCATCAGTGACACTAGGGGCCGAAAAGTTTGATAAATAAAAAACATAAGCCAAACAGTTGAAAAATAATGAATCTTAAGTTCCAAAATTATATGAAACTAAATCCAGCTAAGAAATGCTTGTATGAGGGAACAGACCTTAGTCTTAAATAAATTTTAAAAATTAAGACGCCTGAAAATTTTGCTGAATGGTATATTTTCTGGAAGCACAAAGTATTGTCTACTGAGTTAAGGATACCCTCGGGGAGTTTTACTCCACCAGTAGCGGTACCCGCTCAGGGGTAGTAAATATATAACAAATACCTGCTAAATTTTAATGTGCCATATGTAACAAATTTTTTACCTTGCTGTTTTGTTCCTGAATCATAAAAAGCAGAATTTTTGCAAAATCTTGTCAATTCTAGGATATATATATATATATATATATATATATATATATATATATATATATATATATATATATATATATATATATATATATATATATACACTGTATAACTGATGTTCTGCTATGAATAATTCCAAATTTTGAGAACATGTAAGTGCCATTCATCCCAGTAAACTTGAAATCAAAGATAGACTAGTTCTCCATGATCTGCTTCATTTCTGCATTTCTATTTAATTATGTCACACACATAACTTACATCTGAAGCTATAAGACAAACTTGATGACTACAATTTTTATCTTTTGTCAACTTTCCGTTTCTTTGCAGTAATATTGTTTTTCTACTGCGTATGGCGTATGTGTTTCACAGCTAAAACGTATCGTAGAGTTTTTTCCCGACTATCGGAACTCTCTTTAACGAAGCAAGATGCTTACAATTGAACTGTTGACTCAAGGATATTGCATGCCTAGGCTAGTCAAGCCCTTATAATTTTTATGGCCGTCATCACAATATTGTTGATAAATATAGAGTTATTGAAAACAAACTTATATTATATATTTTTGAATCTTGTTCCTTTCTAATTTGAAAATTTGATTTTGCACATGGCATGAAGGTACGTTACAGTTGCTATAATGTACCTATAAATCATTAAGCATCTCTAAGTGACTTTTAAGTATCCTAAAGCTTGACACAAAGGTGCTTAAAGATGCAATTTTGTTTTAGATCATTAATAAAAGAAATTTTAGCCATATAAATCGATGTACAATTTAAATCATGAATGGTTTTCAATCAGTATTTGGAATTTTAAAAAAAAGTTTCAGTTTTAAAAACTGTTTTTTTTTTTCTGTGTTAAAATGAGTATAGTTTAACCTGAAAAGTGCTCATTATTACGACTATACAAATGCATATAAATGTATAAGAAATAACTTTTTGTTGATTTTACACTCTACTTAACTAATTTCTTCTAGCTTGATAAATACTTATTTTGCAGATGAGGTTTGACATTTCCGCTTTACGTTAATATCTTAATGATTGGTTTATCTTTAGAAATAAAGATAAATCAATTATTTTAAATTAATAATTACCCACTCAGGGGTTATAAATATTTGTTTACACCAATAATAAACTTTTAGTGCTTAAAGGCTCTTTTACGCTTATTTTAAAGGTGTGGCAATTTTAGTGAAGCTGAAAAACATTAAACCATTTTAATCAACATCTAGCTAGAATGCTGTCAAATCAGCCATAGCCATTTTATCTTACTCAATACATTCTCTTTGTTTACAAGTCTCTACTGGGATAAAGGTCTAAATCACAGTCTACCTATTTAATAAAAAAATACTTCATTTATGATCAATTTTCTACTGTCGTTGTTTATACAAGAGATAAACAATGATGCTCTTCGATATAATCTGATAAATATATTTATACTTCAGAATGGCTTTGGGTTCAATGGGACCATGGTGGCATTAATATTTACCCATACAATGATTCAACGGGATACAGTATAGTGGTTGTAGATGAGCCGCGCCATCTTTCACATCAGAAAAGCATCGATGTCGGAATTTGTGTAGTAAGAGGTAATTAAAATATAACTATTATGTTTATTATATGAATAAACATTAAATAATTATGAGTTTGTGTTTGATCTTTGATAGTTTAGTCATTCTCTGTAATGATTTACACTTTATGGATTGCATTTCGATTAATTTTATAAAATCTCGCACATATGACTTTCCAAGTTAACAATTAGGAGAAACTTTTTTTATTTCAGTAGACAGTGGATAATTTTTGACTTGCAACTTTGTACAGTTTATTATATATTGATCCCAAGATTAATTTAGTTTTGTACAAAATATTAGTTTGTACAAAATAAAACAAGAGTTTCTCTTTATTAACAATTGTGTCAATTTTAATTTTAAAGATCTGATAAAAAATCGGTTACTGTTATATCAGAAAATGTACCATTCAGCCTTGTTTATTTTGAAATTTATTTAAAAATATTGATTGTTTCCTCATGCAAGGCATTTCTTAGCTGAATTTGGTTTCATATAATTTTGGGAACTTTGGATTCATTAATTTTCAACTGTTTGGCTTATGCTTTTGATTTTTGAACCTTTTGGCCCCTAGCGTGACTGAAGAGGAATGATTTTCCGAAATGTGCACATATGGCACAGTAAAATTTAGCAGGTATTTTGTTATATATTTATTTTTTTCAAGGACGCATGTCATACACGGTAAATATTAAAGAATAAAACCAATAAGTTTTCTTTTCAATTGGCATGATTTGTGATTGTACCCTCTCTGTATAATACAAAATTCAGTTTCACTTGTTAATATGTGTTTATTTATATGTTATGTAATGTTTATCGGGATAAACATTAAACCTAGGATTTGAACTTTTTCCCAAAGGGCCTGATTGGAAATCTGGAAATGAAGATGGCGGACCTGGGAACACTGGTATATGTTTTCGTAAAGAAAACAATATGGTTTCGGTATGTATGTTATTTACCACAGCAACGCAATGTTTTAAACATGTCGTTCTGGTTAATCAAATATTATGATTAGAATATGTTTTTGAAATAAAAGAAATATACTATAATGTATAATAGTATATAAAATATACTACAATATAATGAGTATTTTTCTCAAGTAACATTGTTTAAAAGATTTGTTTGTTGACAAAAGCATTTAAACACATTTTAATCTCTGAATTTAAGTTTAAGTGGAAAAAAATTAAAACTATGTATCAAGTGAAATCTCTGGATGTTTAGAACGTGTTGTGTCGTTTTAAAAGCTTTTAAAATTAACCTTTTTAGATGTTTGGCTCTTAACAGGGAAGTTCTAAGGTTTTTGAAATTTAAATTGAAATCGAAAAAAAACTATACGCCTTATGGAACAAAAGACACAAGTTATAATATATGTAATTATATTTGACAAGTGTATTCAAAAAAGATTTAAACCAAAATTAGGACACGTTATCCATTACCATATAAATATTATGACATTTTTTAACGAATTTAAATTTGTTTGTAATTCGAGACTATATTCCTTTTTGACAATATGGTTTTTTGAGACGTTTGCAAAATCCTATGTAAACTTCGCTAAATGACTCACATTTTAAATCGTCCATGACAACAGATTCTTAATACATTTTAACAAAGTTGTATGAAGATTTCATTAAAGTCGACCGAAATATTAGTTAGATCTAGCAACACTTGAAAATATTCTGTCAGAATGAAGTATAAATTTCGATGCCTTGAACAGCAAGAAACTGTGAAACCTTTTATAAAACGTATTAAAGGTTTCGTTTGTCAGCAAAATATAGCTAGAGATAAACGCAATGTATTTTATGCACACACTATTACTGCAGAACCAAAATTAGAGAGATCGTATTAAGGGTTGATGGTATACGATCCGTCACTTCTAGTTGCGTACTATGGGATATATTTTACATTTAAAAATTTCTAATCAAACTAGAGACGATTAGGATTAAATATTTATTATAACTTGGGTCTAAAAAACAATATTCTGTTTATATTTCTGCACTTTTTCATATATGCGATTGTTTTAATAATTACAGTATAACCTGTAATAGCGTCCACCTCTATATAACGTCCACCTGTCTATAGTGTCCAGTCTAAGGTATCCCCAATCGATTTTACTATATAAAGACCCCCCTGTATAGCGTCCACCTGTCCAATGCGTATAGCGTCCACCTATTTCGGTCCCGATCGGCATTAAATTTGTGTTTAACGTCCACTATTCGGCTGATCAAGGGGCATAACTCGTACTTTTCAACACAACCGGAAGTGTTGTTGTCAGAGATTTTCTTCTTTCAAGTTTAATTTCAAAGCGAATTAATGTGTTTGACATGCCGACTTGTGTTTATTATCATTAATTGGGTTCGGGAAGAGCGTGGATCGAATAATTACAATGGATATTATGACTCCTGGATATGTTTATAAAGATGGATAGCGAGAACCGCCGATATGTGTTTTCTTAACAGTTAAACAGCATGGTTTTAATTTACTCAGCCTGGACATGTCAAGGTGTCAACCGATTATCCTTTGTAATATATTAACAGGGTAATAATCATTTACATCATTAGCCAATTAATAGAGTAATACTGTTATAGCGAGAACCACGTATTTTGAGAATTTGAAAATGTCGAATCTCCGTCCAGCTCGGAAAGCTTTAACATTAAAGCAACGTGTTGAGGTAGATGCGACAATTAATTATATAAATGTTTTAAAGTATATACATTTTAAAAAAGGAATGAGGTGTGATATACACTGAATTCAATTTCTGTCAACTTTTGTTACAATTTAGTGGTAATCAAATTTAGTTAATTTGTATAATATTTTTTTTTATTAAATCTGTTGATTTCACTTGTAACAAGATGTTATCTGCAACAGCTACAATGGTTTAAAAATGTTTATAAATTTCTGTTACACCACTTTATGGTGCCTAATTTCATGGTCAAGATTAATTCACTTAATATCAAGATGCAGTTTAATTAAAATGACCAAGTGACCTATTAAAATCCAAAAATCACTGTAAATTGAAATAAATTATTAAATTTTTCTCAAGTTTTATTTGCTCAAGTTAATAAGTTAATTTAAGTACATTGTAATTTCTTATGTAGAATGATTGTGAAATATTCTGTTTAAAGTCCTTTGTCAAGACTGGTATGGCAAATTTCGTTTGCGTCATTTGTGACCCTGTATATAAAGTCCACCTGTCTATTAAGGACACTTTTGTCCAATCCGTTGGGTGTCCTTTATACACAGGTTATACTGTATTATTTAATTTTGGAAATATTTTTATTTAAATTGTAAGCTCTATAACTTTCACTAAGCACAATTTATTTGCCATCTAGTTTTTAATTTACCCTTTCAGCTATACAAAAACTGTGAACCAACTGTTGTTTTTTAAGTGTTAATGTACATATCTTCCCCAATAATAAGAAAAAATCGTTTTCACTTTTTCACTTTCCGTGCATCAAGTTGTTCACCAATTGATCAACATAAAATTAATTTTAGTTTTTGTAGTGACTGTTTTCTGTTACAATTTATGCTATGGTTCTTGTCATTAATAGAAACTTCTATCATTATTGTGTCCTAATACTTAATTCAAAATGTAGCTTTTCCGCAGTTACATGATGGATCAAGTAAAATATTTAAAATCCTAACAAGACGAAATTGCTTAGAACTTAGGGTATTTTGTATGCTTTTTTCCGAAATATGCATTAAACTGTTTTCTTTTTTTACTGAAGTTAAAACTTGAATTTCAAAATTATTATGGATTCTGTTGAAGAGTATGCTAGAGGTTGGACTAAATTAGAAGACGTAGAGCTTGATACTTTATCCGACTGGATAAGGACAATTAGAAATTTTGTCAAGTCAAGGATTGCAAAACTTAATGGGTCTATGGATACTAAACCTTCTTTAGTGCTCAGGGACCCTGAGGTTTCTGCAGTCCTTACTGATATACATAACAGGTATGTTGTTGTCCCTGCTGATAAAGCTTCTAATAACATTATTTTCGTTTGTAAGAAATTCTATGTTGAATGTCTTATTAAGGAGTTTGGTTTAGATAGTATATCGGAGAATCCTACTTATACCAAAACTAATTTTACAAAAGATGAAGTTCTTTCCAATCATAGGGGAGTCCTTGAGTCTTTCGGTATCAATTTAAAACAGGAAGAACTTGACCTGCCTTACTTGTATTGGATTACAAAACTTCACAAAAATCCATACAAGGAAAGATATATAGCAGGTTCCTCTAAATGTACTACTAAATCATTATCAGATATTCTAACACAAATATTGACAGTCGTCAAAGATGGCCTTCAGACTTATTCAGATAAAGTCTATTCTACATCTGGCATCAACCAAATGTGGATTCTCAAAAATTCTAAAGAACTACTTGAACATTTTGTCTCTAATACTCTATCTTCGGTAAAAAGTATAAAAACTTTTGATTTTTCTACCCTTTACACCACTATCCCTCATGCTAAATTGAAAGAACGTCTAAAACAAATCATTCACTTTTCATTCTTTTACAAAAACGGTAAACCAAGATATAAATATCTAGTGCTCAACAGGGATTCTGGTTATTTTGTAAAACACCATACAGACTGCAGACAAAAATATACTGAAGATACCATCATTAAAATGTTAGAGTTTTTGATAGACAACATATTTGTTGTGTTTGGCAATATTGTCTTTCAACAAACAATCGGTATACCAATGGGCACAAACTGTGCACCTTTGCTTGCTGATTTGTTTCTTTATTCATATGAATCAGAATTTTTACAGAACCTTGTCAAATCTGGAAAAAAGACTGTCGCTAAATCATTCAACTACACATACAGATATATAGATGACGTTCTTTCTCTAAATAATCACAAATTTGGAGAATATGTGAATGTCATCTATCCAAGTGAGCTTGAAATAAAAGACACGGACAGATTCTCCATGTTCTGCTTCATATTTGGACTTATACCTCAATTATGACACCCACGAAAGGTTACATCTAAAGCTATACGACAAACGTGATGACTTCAATTTTTCTATTGTCAACTTTCCGTTTCTTTACAGTAATATCCCTGCTTCTCCTGCGTATGGTGTATATGTTTCGCAGTTAATACGGTACGGTAGAGCTTGTTCCCACTATGGGAACTTTCTGCAACGAAGCAAATTACTTACAATTAAATTGTTGACACAAGGATATTGCAAGCCTAGGCTAATCAGGACCCTTAAAAAGTTTTATGGCCGTCATCACAATATTGTTGATAAGTATGTAGTCACCGTATCCCAACTTATACTGGATATATTTGACTTACCATAGTTCTTTGTTCCTTTCATTCTCAAAATTGACTTGCACGTGACGGGTGTAGCTAGCTAAACAGGAGGTGCTTACCCTTCCGGAGCACCCGGCCTCACTTCCTTGATGGATGTTCACGTGTATCACCTATTTTGCCAGTTTGCAAAGTTTTTACTTGTTTTTGGGATTGTGATATGGACAAGGACTGGTATGTTTGTTTTATTTATTGAACACCGTTGTAAGGATTTGTAAATGGATAACTGATTTTATTAATAGGAAAACATGACAATTAAAGGTTTCATTTATGATTTATTAGGTAAGGTGGAAAAACGGATTTATTGGTAAATACAGATTTGGAAAAGAAGATTGCTATGATATTAAAATGAGGTAAACATAGAAAATGTTATTATCAAACAGAACAATTTAATGTTTGTAAGATTTAATAACGGAAGACCAAAATATAAATAATGATTGCGTAACAGTAATTTTGGTCGAACACAATTTAACATTTGGTCATACCTTTTAGGTAAAGCTTTGACAGCTCTACACGTTACAAGTTCTTGTCTTTTTAAACTTATCTAGTTTCAAAGATATTGCTTGGGAGTGACTGCACAATTTTTAACTTTATATATTAATTTGTTTAACCATAAGTTCTTTCCAATGCAAAAATAGTTAACTAATTGATTATTATCGGTATACCGATTGGCACTAATTGTGCACCTTTGCCTGCTGAATTGTTGCTTTTTTAATTTTTTTTTACTTAGTACGTATGTGAATCACAATTTGTGCATAATCTTGTAAAACTGAAGAGGTCTGTTGCTAAATCATTCAACTCCACATACAGATAAATAGATGACATACTGTTTCTTGATAATCCTAAACTGGAGATTATGTGAACGCTTGAAGTTAAATAAAAACGACTAGTTATCAATGTTTTGCTTCATATTTGGAATTTAACTACAATCATGACACCCAGGAAAGGTTTCATCTGAAGCTATACGAAAAAAAGTTACTGTATTCAAACTTACATTAGATATATTCGAATTCCCATAGACCCATGTTCAGTTTATTCTTAATTTTTGTTTACACGTGACGAGTTCAGCTTGCTAGACAGGAGGAGCTTACCCTTCCAGTGCACACAGCCTCACTTCATTGATAGAAATCCACGGGTTAGCCAGTTTCAAAGTTTTTCCTTTTTTGGAGGAGGGTTGTAATGTAGCCATGGGCTGGTGTGTTTATGTTTTGTTGTCATATACAGTAGTGTCATTGTGATTTTTTGTCTATAAACGAAAGGTTTTAGGACAATTTTAATATGAATTCAGGAAAAAAATTAGTAATAAAAAGTTCTTAACGATGCATTTTACGGAAACATTGTATTGTTTCTAAGAATTCTTTTTCAATTTTTAATTAATTTAGGGTGTTTAAACCAGCTGTAGTTGAGCCAGCTGAGCCCTACTTAAAATAAATTTTAATTTTTGCTCATAGGTTTTTAAAAACGAACGAGCGGTACCGCTTCTGGTGGAGTAAAACTCCCCGAGGGTATCCATATCTCAGAAGGCAGTACTTTGTGCTGTCAGAAAAAGTACCATTTAGCAAAATTTTCAGTCGTCTAAAATAAGAAATTAATTTAAAACTAAGGTGTGTTCCCTCTTGTAAAGCATTCCTTAGCTGGATTAGATTTATATAATTTTGAAACTTTAGATTCATTATTTTCAATGCTTGGCTTATATTTTTATGTATCAAACTAAATGTCACTGATGAGGAATGAATTTCCGAAATGTGCACATCTGGCAAATCAAAATTTAACTGGTATTTGTATTATGTATTTATTTTTGGTGAAAAATTTATAAAATTTTATCTTTGATTTTAGGGTATATCTTTTCAGAATAAATTGTACAGAACATAATGTAGTTTGTACATAACGTGTCTGAATTATATATATATATATATATATATATATATATATATATATATATATATATATATATATATATATATGATGTGCTATATGTGCATATTTTTAAAACATTATTCCTTATCAATTACGCGAGGGGCTGAAAAATTCATAGTTGAAAAATTCGTAAGTTAAACATTTAAAAATTAATCAATTCAAGGTACCAAAATTATATACATCAAATTGCAAGTAAGAAATGCATTTCATGAGAAAATAAGCTTTAGTTTTAAACCATTTGATAAATTTAGACGTACATAGTAAACTTTCCGATAGCATAAAGTTCGGTCTATAAATTACGAATTACAATCATAGGTAATAAGTTTTGGCTTTTACTTAAATTAACCTTTTTATATTTTAATAGTATCCTTTCAGGGCCTTTATACACCGTAATGTGTGTGTGTGTGTGTGTGTGTGTGTGTGTGTGTGTGTGTGTGTGTGAGCGGTTTGTATGCAAATTTTTATTTTAAAAAAATGAGGTATTTTTATTAACAAAAAAACGGATTTTACATTGATAAAGCTTAAATTGTCCTTATTCTTCGGAATTACAACGTCTTTATTAACCAAAATTTAAGTCTTGTGATTTTTGTATTTTACCTCTTTAGTTAATAAAGATAAAGATGTCAAATTGTATCTTGCTGATAGATCGTTGGTAATTTATAACTGTTAATGGGTTTGCCATTGTCAGGACCTAGGTTTTGTTTTTCTAATTAATTGTCCGTATAAAATTTTAAAATTATTTAGTTTATGATTCTTATATAAATCATAGCTACAAACTTTTTTTTCATTTTTTTACAAACCGAAAGCAATTGTTGCAATTGATATAATTTATTTTTTACAAATTTTAAACAAGTACTTATTTAATTTTTAGTGCCTCAAGTCATTCAAATACCAGTCAATCTGACTACACATTTGAAAAAAGACTGTTAGAGCCTCAATCAGGCGAAAAATCTTACTTTGAATTTGACACTCAACCTGAATTAAGTAATGAAATCAGTATTGAATCTAAGGACGTCGTTCACAGGGAAGATCCAGACGATAATGCAAGTGAAACTTTTGAAAAATGTCTAAACGGTAAGTTTGTTTTTGAAAACAGTATATTAAACGAGAATAGCCAAATGCTTATATGATTAAGACTATAAAATGATAATATAGAGAAATACAAAAAAGTCAGTTTTGCGAACATGTTAAAATTTCATATTAAAGTAGTAAAATAAGTAATATACATCAAATTGTAAAAACAATAACAAAAAATTCCCGTATTAATCCCGATGTGCCATATGTGCACATTTTGGAAATGTATTCCTCATCAGTGACACTAGGGGCCGAAAATGTTGAATGATGCCAAAAAATTTAAAATTATTAAATCCAAAGATCCAAAATCAAATGAAACCAAATTTTACTAAGGAATGCTTTACACGAGGGAACAAACCATAGTTTTACAAAAATTAAAAAAAAAAGATGACTGCTACATAGTACATTATTTGACAGCTGGGTTAAGATTATCCTCGATTTAAAATATGATATAAAATATGAAATATGATATAAAATATGAAATATGATATAAAATATGAAATATGATATATATGAATTTTTAAAATATGTTAAATGTATCTGAAACAGAATAATTAAATTAAATGTAAGTAAGGGTTTTTTTTAAACTTTTTATACATATTTAACTTTTTTATACATAATACATCTTATAGTTTTAAAATGCATTATATTGTAGAAGACAGATGCAGTAATAAAATCAGCAAAATGATAATTTGGAAATATTTTCAAAGCGGAACTTGGAAAACATTCGATTCGACCTTATCTGATAATCTTGAACGTGATTATTTACTCGGAAGAAAAACCAAGGCCATTCAGGATTGACAATTGCAAGTGAGATAAAAAAAACTTAAACGAATGTTCATTTCTATTTTATGTTTCTAATCTTAAAATTTGACACGAAAGCAATTCAATGAAAACTATTTCACTAGCCGCATTGAACCGTTGAATATGATTTATTTACACCCAAACAGATATTTTGGTGAAAGAACTTATAAAAGTTATATATTCATTATGTTTTACCATTGTTTTTCACTCAAGCAACTATTCTGGTGAAAGAACTTTAAAAAGTAATATTTTCATTATGTTTTACCAATTTTTACGGAACATTTTACGCGTTATCACAGTGGTCTATATGCAGCAAGTTGTGCGTCTCATACAACCTTAAGATGCATTCTAATTAAACCAAATGGCTTCCCTCTTCACCTAATTTTTAAATGGCAGTGCTCGGTATATCTTTAAATTAAGTCTTATTTTCTTTTAATTTTAGAAGTACCTGGTTTGGTCTTAAAACTTCCTGTGAAAGCCCCTTTGTGTCATAGTAAAAGATTTCTTCGGGATGAATTAGATTAATTTCTAATCAAACTCTATATAAAAATTTTTGTTCGATAGTTTTGTTACGTTTTCTTTTAACTTATTTTTCAGATATTTTAATCATCTTTTTAGAGTTCTTTTTATGGATATTAATATTTGTTGTTCTTAGAAGATTCTATAATAAAGTGTATAAACATTATAACAAATAATCCCCCAATAGAAAAACATATCCAATTAAACCAGAAATTGTTAGGGTTTAGATCAATATTTTTGATATGCTTTCTAGGCTCATTTTAATGGTTGCTTTCGTTTTTTTTCTACTTGAATCACGATTTTTAAAAAAGAGGTTGTTGGAAACTCTACTCGTTTTTTAACGAGTTTTTAATCGTTATAACTAATAACTGGCAATTTTGACTTGTGGTCGTTGCCAAAACATATACAACGAAAATTATGAATAATGCAAAGGAAGCGGTACAACCGGAATACGCATAATATGCAGCTCCGAAAATTAATTTTAAATATTTATTTTATTAAAGTTATAGAGTTAAGTTTATGCCTATGGTTTTGCGAAATATACAGACATCTGAAGAATGCAAGGTAGAACGTGAAGAAAGCAGTAAGTTTCTTTAGCAACATTTTTAATTTATCCACTAACACATTCCTGTCTTTTGTTTCAGTATTTCTATAGACGTAATGTAAGCTTATTAATACTTTTCGGAATACTTTAAATGTTTATAAACGTTTTATCAAATTTTAATAATCTCTTAGTAATTTTTACAAAACAATCTATATATTCCCAACTGTACATGTCTGTAATAACATTGAAAACTGGTTTTTATTTATGGGGTATAAAACTGTTAGGTTACAAAACTTGTTAATGGTCGCCAAATTATCAAATAAAAAGAGAAAGATTTAACAGCAATACTTAATTTTAAATTTTGATAAACATTATTATAAATAATAGGTCTTTGGATTGTTTAAACCTTACTTAAACATGACGGTAAAATAAATATGACCTGAACAGTTTAACATATTTCTCTTGTTAATCCTTGGTAGTATTACTTTAGATTCCAACTGGACTTCACAATGATTACCAATAAATGAATCAGCATTTGTTTTAAAGTCCATAAACGTAGAGTTTGTTTTAAAGTCTACTAAAATATATTTAATGATATGTATGTTTCTAAAGCATAATATAAAAAATAAGTTGTTATGTGAAAACTACCTAGCGTTCTTTGTTATATCATTAATTATACCCGCTTGTTTTGTGGATGATCCTTTAAGGTTGATAACAAATATATTATATTGCGGTTGCCTTCTGTTCAAAGGTACATTGAATCCAGCATAAATATTTTCTCTTACGTTAGCAATACCTCAAGAAGTACTTACCATGGACAAAGAATGGATTGACCTTTACAAACAGTCTTTGATTAAAGGAAAAGAAAAAGTACACAACATTAGAGTTATGGTTGTTGGTCCAGAGGGTGTTGGTAAAACAGTTTTGACAAAACGTCTGTTAAAGCATTACGTAGATATTACCCAAAGACAGAGTACAAATGGTATTGATGTTCATATAGAGAAATGTGGTACAAGAATCTCCGATGGCACATGGGAGTTTAATAAAGGTTTGAAGTGTTTTTATAAATCAGTATTTTAAGGGATTGTATAGAACAATCCTTGTTGAAATCAAGGAAACCATTTTTACTTTAAATATCAACGTTTGTCAAAAGACGGTTCTCTTCACCATTTGATTAACTGTGTGTACGATTTACTTAAAAGAATCATGACTTGGCGTAAAGTAAATTACTCAACGCAATATCAAGATTTGTATGTTTCTTATTGATGTCATAAACTTTGTGAAGTGCCAAAGTACACGTGAGCTAATAGCTTGATGCAGCGTAAGAATTTGTGTACGTTCTTCGTTTTGTTTGTACCTTGAGGCTTTTTTTTTTTAGTTCATTCAGAATTAAGCCTTGTTCCTTCATGCATAGCTTTCCATAGATGGATTTGGATTCATAAAAAGTTCGGAACTTAAGATTCAATCATTTTTAAATGTTTGAATAAATTTTTTATCTATCAACGTTTCTGGACTCCAGTGTCATAGATGAGAAATTAACTTCCAAAATGTACACATAGGGTACAGCAAATAAACAGGTCTGTTTGTTAAAAATTTACATCTATTTTCGACTTCTACTCTGTTATTACTGGATAAAAATTTTAATGAAACCATTTTCTGTAATAAAAATAAGACGGTACAATTAAATTTATGGCGTTGACAATAAAATCAAGATGGCAAAAAAAATGAATCTTAAAAACTTTTCTCCTTCAAAGGGAAAAATGAAAGAAAAAACTAAAGTTTATTTGCCATTTCTAGTTTCATAAGACTATTTTATATTGATTTTGCAATTGAGTCCAAAAGAAATTAAGAGTTTTTGCGTTCAATTTTTTAAAAATTTTCTTAAGGTCAGTATGATTTGAATGCATGCAAAAATTTCATAAAGTGTTCTACAACGTAATGCAAGGTCTTAGTCGGGGTCACGACCTAGTGTTTGAATGACTTATTGGTAATCAAATTACCTGGTGTAAGACATGTAACGCTTATTTGAAGGCCGCGGAGTCCGATTTGTTAGTACGTTAGCTTTTAAGCACAAGATGTTCCAGCGCATTGGGTTCAACCCTGATCGACTGGAAGGATGAAACGTTATTTTCTTCTCTTATACCTTGCTGGTTGGTTTGGCTCCAGCGTAATGAGTGATTTTCTGGGTGTATCTGCAATATTGTGGTCGACTGTGTTGGCAATCATTGGGTCGCCAATGTCGCCATAAGTATGCACAAGTACAATGCAGATCTGGAACCCGTGCACATTTAAAGATTACATAAATATCTGTAAAAATAACTTTTAAATTGTTTCATCACATAAAGCTGAAAAACGTTAATCGGACGAAATACGGCATTCAATCAACAATCTTTTTCATTTCAAAAATTGACAAGCAAAATTAAGATCAAATGATATATTAGATTTTGATCATCCGTTGGGATAGTTGCCACATAAATATTAATGTTTGGAGTGTTTTGATGCTTTTTGTCTATTCTATTCTTTTAATCTACACAAGGTTATTATTTTGAACTTCTTTTTATGTAATCAACCCAAGATAAACAGTAAAGTACATTTTGAACCCAAAGTATTCTTACTAACTTTTATTTTTCATACGAGTTTATCAAGTTCATTGGGCCTATTGTTACCTGATGTAACAGTTAATAAACTACGTGAAAAGACGGAATGATATATATTTTATGTATAAAATTAAAGTTTGAAAATTGGCAAATTTCTTTCTTTGAAAAGGGTTTCTTTAAACAATCCTTCTTAGATGTATAAAGCATTATGAATAAAATACAATCCTGTCATAACATTATAAACAGAAAATTTAAGCTGATTCATCAAGTGATTGCAATTTCATTTTGTAGATAAATTGGATAAAGCAAACCGATTTGAAAATAGATTGGTTAACGTGATGCAACAGATACCAAGTAATCCAATAGGCGACGATTTGGATGATACAGAAAATACTATTACATTATCTGAAAGCCCACGAGAAATGTTAGCAGATAATAAAAGCCCCGAACAAACGATATTACCTGATTTTCATGAAATAGAGGCATGGTCATGGAAAAGAAGCAAACAGTTTCGACAATGAAAACACAAAACCTTTGATGTTAGAGAGCACGACTGTGCAACAAGAAAAGCTTTTCAGTGATATAGTCAAGCCTAAAGATCTTGAATCTGAAAATAAAGAGGAAATGATGAAGCTGATTAAAGACACATTTGATAAATCAGAGATATCGGAGAAAGAAGTGTTAGGAGAAATATCATTTTGGGATTTTGGAGGCCAAATAGTCTTTTATAGTACCCACCAGACATTTCTCACTCCTCGTGCAGTCTATATAGTTGTTATAGACATGAGCAAAACACTTCAAAATATAGTTGATCGTCCTTGTTTTACAGATAAAACTGGAAAAACACAGTGGAACTACGAAGGTAATTTTCAAAAATGTAAATTTTCAAACTTGAAGTTAAAAGATATATAAGTTTAAATTCCTATCTTAGGGGAAAATCAATTAATGGAAACACTTTCGTCGGTCTTAACTAATATACGATTCCTGTTCAGTAATGAAAATGACAGTACATACATGTAAATATTTCTAAGGAGTTAAAAACTGGATAAAAGCTATAATCTTACAGTTTTTATGGATTATTCCTCTAACATTACTAAAAGCATGATTTTAGAGAACACTTTGGTTTTCCTACAGAGAGTAGTATCTATAGTTACATTAATGTTTAAAAGTGTCTTGCTTTTGTTTATGTTTAATCAGTTTATAAAATAAATAACCCGGCGCGTTATCCTTGGGTGTTTTTTTTTTCTTATTTTAAGTAATACAATCAATTTTGGATCAGTCAAACATAAAAGTCATTGATATATTGGATGGTTTGTGAATTTTATTTCATTATTAAGTAAGTACTTCTCGTAAGTATTTGTTTACAAAAAAATCAAGACGGCTGTCGCTTATTGTTTCTTTTTTGGTTTAAATATTCTGTTCCATTTTTTCACATTTTTAATTTTTTTTCTCCATCAGATTATCTCTTGTTCTGGTTGAAGTCCATTAAAACCTATGGTTCGGACAATAAAGGAACAGTGATACCACCGATTATAATTGTTGCAACACATCTTGACAAAGTAAAGGCAAGTCATTCTTTTTTCATATAAACAAACGCATAATGATATATGAAAATGAAATAAACACAAAAATGACGTTTTGATTTACATATTTTTTCAAAACAAATGATTTTTTCTTTTTAAAAAAAGAAATAATTTTCTTCATTTGAAGCAGGCTGAATGTGGATTTTAACGAGCAGTAAATTGTTTTTTTTTTTCTAATTTGCATACTTAATTTTGAGAATGTGAAAACTGGTATCATTTTTCGCTCGAGCTTTTTCTCTTCATTACATTTTTTGTCTTATCGATATGGCTTCGTTAAAGAAGTTGATTTAATGACCAATTTATAATGTATTTTTATACACAATTGAACAGCTATTTTTTTACAATATTATGAGCATATTGTACTCTAAAGTATAATCAGATTTTTCTTTCTCACCAAATTTTTTAATTTGCCTTGTGATTTTAATACATAATACATTATAGAATAAATGTTATTATAGGAAGAAATAAGGAAAAAATCAAAACCAGAAGAAGTTGAAGAAGAGTTAAAAAAAGAGGTAAAAAAATTTAAAAAAGACCTATATGAAGAATTGCGACGTCATTCTGTCCGTCCTTTAGTTGATGATTTCATTGCAATAGACAACACAGTCGAAGATAAGAATCTTGAAAGATTAAGAAAGGCAATTGTTAGTTTATCATCAAAACAAAGTCATTGGGGCGAGGAAAAACCAGCAAGTTGGATTTTTCTTGAGAAAAAAATACTTGAACAGAAAAAGCAAACTATGAAGATCATATCTTTTGAAGGAATAGAAGAACTTAATGCTCAAACAGAATATCCAATTGGAAGTGAAACTGAATTATAAATGTTTCTGACATTTCATCATGCAGTTGGCAACATCGTATATTTCAATGAAGAGGATTTAAATAAATTCATTATTCTAAATCCACAATGGTTAATAGATGCTTTCAAGCTGATTTTAACCAGTGATGAATTTGTAATCAAAAACGATCAAGATACATTTAAAAAATGGGATGACCTCGACCAGTTCGGTATTCTTCATCCGTCTTTAATCGATACACTTTGGAAACAAGATCAAGAAAATTTATTTTTTGAATATAAGGAGCATATAATTCTTATCATGAAAAACCTTGATATCATAGCAAAACCAACTTTTGAGGACAAAACAGATGAAAATTCCGTCAATTTTTTTGTTCCGTCCAGGTTGAAAACAAAATTAAGCAGCAATGAACTATCAAAAGTTACACGTGGCTCTATTGCTACACCATATTTTTGTTTTGTTTTTGATTTTCTGCCTTCAGCTGTCTTTCATAGCTTACTTGCAGCTTGCATGAAAAAATGGTCAATCTCAAAACGTGACAAAACCAACTTACTCTATTGTGGCTGTGGGATGTTTGACCTAGCTAGCAATAAAAACCACAGGCTTTTGATATGTTTCGTTAGAAACATTATCCAGCTGAAAATATATCGATATGATACTAGGAATCATTTACCAGAAACACAACATTGTTTAGATGTACGACAATTTGTTGAACAAAAACTGAATAGGATTCTTTCAAGAACACAGCAGTGTATCAAGTTTACGCCTTATATTCGATGTAAAATGGCTTCATTTCATACAACTTGAGGGTTTGTTAAAAGTAGAAGAATTATTGGAAGAAAAGCAGTTGACTTGTCATGAACACGAATCAATAAAAAGTCATCCCGTTTTTTCCTTTGATTTGCTGAAGTGTTGGTGTGCAGATGAGGTATGTATTATCAGTAGTTATCCATGCTATCAGATACAAGCTTCATGTAAATGTTTTCTAGTTCCTTTTATTTCATATGGATAATTAGAATAAATGTTTGGACAAATATCTTTTTAAATCTGATTGTGAAACACTAGGCGACTGTTGGCTAAGCATATGGACAAGGAAATTTCTAAAATAAAATCTTCTATAAATAAGGTTTCAAAAAACTGTTTGTTTGTAAGTTTTTGCATTTTCAAAAATGTATTTTATTTATAAAATCTATCAGACAAGCTTTATAAAAAATATCATTTTATTAGATAGAATCTACTTATACCGACGGTAACGACTTTTATTTATAAAATATAAGCAATCAACACAATTTCATTACCAAGAGTCAGATCTTCTCAAATTTGGGATTTTCTCAAACGAAAAAAACTGCTTACAATTTATTGTTGATTCAAGGATATTGCGAATTTAGGTTACAATATTATGGCCGTCATCACAATATTGTTGACAAGTATAAAGTTGCTGTATCCAATCTTACACTGGATATTTGATGTTCCATAGTTTCTTTTCTTTTTCATTTTTTAATTTGATTTTGCACGTGTAGCTAGCTACAAGGAGGAAACATTTCCTTTATTGAGCACCAGGCATATCAATTTCAAAGTTCAGGTAAGATAAAACCACGAATTATTTACTAAGATTCAAACTTTCATTCTTTGCTTTATTAAACAATCGGTGGAATAGTAATAAAATATAGTATATTTGCTCATTTTTTATTACCAAGTTATTCACCCCGCCTCACTTTCCTCTATGGAAGTTCCATGTTTAACCAAATTAGCCAGTTTTCAAAATTTTACTTTGATTGTAATTTGGACACAGTCCGGTACGTTTGCTTTTGATTATATACTAAAACAGTTTATGTTTGAATGTCATTTGCAACATTTGTTTTTTAAAATAGAAAGAACAGCATGATTACGAAGGTCACGATGTAACATTGGAAAACCTCGGACTCATGGCATTTAACGTAGGGTTATATATATATATATATATATATATATATATATATATATATATATATATATATATATATATATACAAAACCTTGTGCATTGTCAAGGTCATTAAAGCGTACCTTGCTTTATAACTCTCAAACGTCAAACAACTATTTTCATACCATCCAGATAACCCAGTCTTGAAGATCATAATCGATATGGCGCTGTCATTCAAATTTCATGAATAAACGTATATTTCATATTATAAGTTAGACAATCATAAAACGTGTCGTTTGTAATAATTAGTAAATGATTAAGTATTTGTTAACTTTAGTTTCTTCCTTAATAATTGTCTTAAATAAAATTGTTTTTAAATTGTATCGAAAAGGCTTTTTGTTTTTATTGTGTTCACAAAGTACCTGAAACATTTAATTTAATGTCAACATTAATTAACAACAAATAAAACATTTTCAAGACAAGACTAAAAACATGCAACTTTATACTTTTTATCAGATAATGAAAAATAATCGGTATAGTTAATTTAAACGTTTAATCTTAACGTCTTTTCATTAAAACTTGCAAAATTAAATATTTTCTTTCTATAAATTCTCTGAAATTTTATCTTTAATTTATATTCTTTATTATTTTCAAAAATATTAATTTATAAATTGCAAGATTAAAAAGTCAGATGAGTGATGTTTGTTTTTTAGACAATTACTCAATGAACGAAAATTACAGATTTGAAGAATATGATAGGACTCCTAGTGACACAGAACTAAACAGATTGGCTAAAAAAATTGGACCTAAATTCAAGAGACTTGGATTAGCGTTAGGAGTGTCCGATTCTGTTATAGAGACAATCAAAGCAGAAAATCGTGACGATGTCTCAAGCCAGTGTTATGAAGTCCTAAAGAAATGGACTCAAATGATGGGCGACGATGCAACATTAGAATATTTAGGAAGAAAAATGAAAGAAGAAGATATTGATGGAAGGATTTTGACTGAAGCGATCGATTATCAATAGTGTGCGTTTGGATATTGAAAGTTCAAGGACAAGCCGATTAGATGAAATTCATTTTTGAATAGTTTTAAAAACACATATTGTGAAAAATACTGTAACAAATATATCCAATGTTTCATTGAAGATTATTATATGTATGATTAAAAGGCATTCATGTGGATGTTGAATTATGTTGAATCATGGTTTTGGAATATTTATATTCCTCTGTACAATAGCATGTCTTTTGTATTATGTAAAGAAGTTGTCATATATTCCGCTTACTTTGATATGTATATTTTTCAAAAAGTTAGTGCCAAAAAGTGCAAAGCCAATAGGTTATGTTAAAATATTTACAGCGTTTTGATGTCTTTTATGCCAGATCTGTTTTATTTTGGACAGTAAATTCGTCACTCATTCAAATAAATATGCACAGTAAACTTATTGAACCTGTCATAATACATTTACTCCAGGTACAGTATCAGGATACTTGCGTAAGGTAATACCTCTATCCCCACTGATACATATGCATAATTCTTGTTCTTCCATTCTCATAAATTTCCATGTGGAATGGTTAATAAACGCACGTAAATGAAAGACAAAAACATTTTCATGGTCTCTTTAACTTGAAGAAACTTATTCATCCTAAACGGAGAATATTTATACTTGAAAACGTCAGTATGAGAAACATAAAAATCAATGCATTTCAACATATACGTGATGGCTTTCTTTATTGTGAATAATAAGTATCGTAGAAACGGTATAAAAATTTATATATATATATATATATATATATATATATATATATATATATATATATAATTGGCTATAAAAATGACAAATTGTTTGCCTTTGTTTGAAACATTTACCGTTAGTTTTATTTAAGGCCTTTAAATTTCTGCCTGAAATATTCCTTAGTTCAGGGATATTTAAGGAATTATCTGTCATCTTGGTTTTTGCTAAATATGTACAATTTGACTTTCATAATAAGACAGGTACTGGTCTTAGTTGTTGTTTTTTTCTATTTCAGTGTATTGTTAACCCCGGCTTTCTTATTTTGATTTTAAGCAAACATGTTTGGTCTCTTATATAGGGTCATTCTAAGCCTTTAATCAATTTTTAACAGAAAAATTAATTTAAATTGCTGTCAAAACTAAAAAAATTAAATGCTGGATTTGTATGATACTTAAAAATCTACCCTTTTAACACAGATGGTAGGTCTGTTGCTATTATTATTATTTTTATCATTATTATTATGATTATTATTATTTTTATTATTGGCATTTTTGCATTACTAAAGTGATAACAAAACTTTATTTTTTCAACATAAAACACTTCAAACAGCCCAACATGATCTTAAAACACATAGTGATTCAACACTTACATAGAGCCAAGCCAGTGATGTCACCATTCTCAGTTTAACTGTAAAGAACCAAACCAGGCATCCTTGGAAGCTACACAACCTAGTCCTACCTACAACATCACAGGTCATTCAGCTGATGTCTACATTAGCAAGAACATAACAATTTTAAACAAACATGGTCCATTTTCAACAAAAAGGTGTCATTTAATTCAGACCTACGAGTATAGATTCAGAAAATATTCTCCGGGCTAATTCTTTAAAAATTGAAATTATTTGGTTTTCATGTGGGAACAAAATTGAATCAGGATGCTTCATCAGTTTACAATGCCATGTATAACATGAATTTTCCTTAACTTTGTGTGTGCTACTTTTGATTTTTTATGAAAGAGTACAATTCAAAAATAGCACATGAAATTTTGTCATATATGCTACTTCTGAATTATATTCATAAAAAGTAGCACATGGCAATAGTTAACTCAAAATAACCTTTTAAAGTTTAAAATTACTTGAAATTATAAAATTCATTACTTATTTCTGGAGCTATATTTTTATTTAAAAGTTATAAAACATGTATAAAATTTATGTAATCGAAAATCAAAAGTAAAAAAACCTACCTTTACTTATTGTAAAAATAACTTGATGTTAATATTCAGCTGAATGACCAAATAGAGCAAATATTTTAATACTGTTAAACTTTAATTACTAAATAAATAAATAAATAAAAAAGAAAATTCTAGTTCATTCCTTTCCTAGAAAATTCAGTATTTTTCAAATAAAATAAATAAAATTTATGGTCTGTCTTAGGTCAGTTTTCATTTACAATGCTAATCATGCACTGTATAAAACATCACGAATATGCTATTTTTTTAATTCTAAACTTTTTTTTGAAAAAAAATCCCAAATTAGCCCATTGCAACTTTTGCAACATAATGTACCCTGTAACAAGGATTACTAAAAACGCAAGTTCCTATTTATTAAACTTGTATCAGAAAATAAATAAATAAATTTTAGCTTTCTAGAATTATGCTACACACTGTATTATACCATTTTCTATTTTAAAAATATATAATTTATTTCATTTCATAAAAATTGAAAAGTGTGTGTGTGTGTGTGTGTGTGTGTGTGTGTGTGTGTGGCCATTTTTGCACCACAGTGAGGTACACTATTACAAGGTTGACTAAAAATATAAGGCCCACGTTTTTTCATTAATCTGTTGTTGGTTTGATATCAGTTAAATATTATTGTATAATTTATCAACTGTCTGGCTTTGTGCTTTTTATCTATCAAACTTTTCGGCCCTAGTGTCACTGACGAGGAACGATTTTCTGAAATGTGGACATCTGGCACAGCAAAATTTAAACAGCTAATTTTGTTAAATATCCATCACTCATGAAACCTGTCAAATAAGAATCAAAGAAGAGCATGTAGTTTTATGCTCTCTCTCTCTCTCTCTCTCTCTCTCTCTCTCTCTCTCTCTCTCTCTCTCTCTCTCTCTCACACACACACACACACACACACACACACAGACACACACCTATAAATAACCTTATTTTATTTTGTAAACTGTCATATTTTTTATTGGAGACCATCATGTACGTCTGCTACTGTGGTCATAAGACGTTTCTGCAGTGTAAACACGATGGATACTATAGGTAGAAAAATCGTAATACCCGTTACAGTCACGTGTAACGTATATAAACACGCTGTTTACGTCACTACATTGGATCGAAGTTTATCAGAACCTTGCATGTAATGGCCGTATTTGTTTACAATGACGACGAATGAAGGCTTTTGGTTTTTTTTACATTTTCTAAATATTACACTTCATGCACCAGGCATGATACTTTGCTGGTATAAATTACAATATTGTTGTTATAGTATGACAAAATTTTGATGAGAAATATTCTTGGTACAAAAATCGTAAAAGTTTTAAAAATTGAGTTTAGATTCTTTTTGTATTTTTAGAGAAATCGGGTGCCGTCGGAAAATCGACAATTTAAATAAATATGGAGATGTATAGATTAACCTACAAAATTTTTATTTAATTACACATGTGTTTATATCATATTTGTACATTAAAAAACCCATTATGCTATATAATTACGACATCGAATTTCCTTGATTTTTTTCCGGGTTAGAACACTCCACAAAAAGTAATCCCAAATTTTAGTCCGCAAAAGTTTTCAAAAATCAAAACCGAAACACAATTTGGCCTTGGCGTTCCCACTGTAACATGAAGTTTATCATCATTCATAATTCATAATTTTTAGTCAAACCTGTAACATTTAAACGCATTTAAACGTATTTAACGTACTTATCTTAAACATGTACATGTATTTTAAAAAATAAAAAAATAGAACATCATAGTAATAATTTTAATCACTTTTCAATATGATTCTTTTAATCAGTAGCATCAAACTTCATCTTTGGTTTATTGTGAACCTGAAAGAAATGCAGAACATCAAAAACTTTATGGGAGTTATATTTTGAACAAAAATAACGGGCATTCTGACAAAATCTTTCGAAGTTGTTTTAAAAAATTCAACTAATTATATATATATAACAATAAAAGTAAAATTAAAATGTTTTAATGACCTATAAAATTAACAAGTATACAGTGTTGTTTATTTATTTATTAAATACCATAACCGGTTACAATCGATGAACAATCTATATGACTTTTTTTTAAATGTGCAAATAAAATTGATAAAGATCTAAGGATTTTCTGATACACAATATTTGCAATGGACACACACACACACACACACACACACACACACACACACACATGCCTTATTTTACAAAGTAATGAGAATAATGAATTTTTGATTATTTGGATTTCGGTTGTATTTAGAAGAATATACAATTATTGGTTGGTGTTTTAGAATGATAAATGATAATATAAGCTGATACGATGCATTATCTGTTGAAGGATACCAAGGACATTAGAAAATAGTTTTATGAATTGTGCATGCTTCAATGAAATATTAATTTTTGGCTTGTCAGATTTTTTAGTTACAAGATGACATTCATACAGGATTATAGTAGATCTTTGTATTTAGTCTATTATAAGAGTTTTTACCTAAATGACCATTAATTTTTTTTATAATTTACAATTTATATATTTAATCATTAGTATATTTTTTTAAAACTAATTGGACAACATATAATCCACATTTAGGTATTGCTTCATAATTTTGTTTACGGATTGACCCTGGCCACTCTTTTATGTAAACGTCAAGGTATATAATGAATTTTTATAATTCATCATATATTGATAATAATGTATACATCATTGAACTTTTAGTGAAATGATTATCAGCTTTTTGTTAACATATTCTAAAACGATATTGACTTTATTAAGTGACATTGTTTTAAATTTATTGATTACTTTGTTGATTGTTTACATTTAAATATAGGTTGGTATATTTGAAACGTTTTTGAAAATTATGACAGTATTGATTGGTGTTATTAAAGATTTGAATTAATAATTAGCTTGTTCCTCAAAATATTTGTTTACGCATGAATTATTTATTGATCGGATTATTTTTTATATATTGAATCATTGACTTAGAGAAGCGGCTATTAAATGGATTTTGGTCAGCGCCAAACTTTGATATATTATATTTCAACTAACCGTGTAACTAGAATTGTTTTCCTCTGCTGATTTTGTTTTTATTTCAACATTCAAATGATCATGTTTAGAATTAAAAATAGAATACAATTAAATGTTACATCTATATACCGTAAAAGATAACTTGAAAAAGTATTTTAATGGGTGAAGAAAGGTATGATAACTAAATGAAATATGAAACAGTGAAGCATCCAAGAGAAATCAAACATAAAAAGGAAAGCAGCCACTTGATAAAAGCAGGATTAACGCATCAGCAGTTAAACAACTCTAAATTATACTAAAAATAGTAGGCAAAAGACGAGAGTCGTTATCAGTAGAAACATTATTTTCGCGCGGTGTTTTACTACTATACTCGATTTTTTCTTATTGTCGCCTCTGTTAAAAACAAGTAGTTAATATTACCATATACAAGTTTATTGATTAAGAAAGCTCACTTGTAAAAAACAAAGCAAATAAGAAAATACAAAAACCAGTAAAACAGATACAAAAAGTATAATCAGTGATATATTGTTTAAAGTCGCATCAGCATAGTCGAAGACAGATATTTGCGAATACTGCATACTTTTGAAAACATATAAGATAAAAAAAAAACCAACTGATTTAAAAATTTGCTGTTTTGGACATTAACCCGGTATATGAACAATGGCGTGCGAAAAAGATAACAATTAGTATGTTGTTAATTTGTTGATAACGTATTTTAATATTTACTAAGGTTTGATAATAAGTATGATTGAAGCGCATGCGAAATGTAGTTTATCCATACGACCGGGTATCAATTAATCATAATGACCCATGCATTTCTATAGGACAGGGAAATAATGATCAATTTTATTTCTCTTCGTTTACCTTGAATATTTATTTTGCCTTATTTTTTGCTTGTGATTTCTTTTTGAGTGTTTATATTTTAGATACCAATTTATTAATTCTTTATTTATGTGCTTCTTGTTTTCTAACACATTGCAATTATATGACAAAGAATAAACTTGAATATAAAATGTTCATGACTTAAATTCGGCATCTCGATAAGAAGTTTGATTTGATTTAGTAAAGAGGGATATAAGACATAAATGAAATGTAATTTTTTTTTCAAATGATAGTTTTTCACCCACTTATTGTACATACATATGTAGAACCGATAAAAATGCGGAAATTAAATTTTAATAAATCTAAAAAAGGAAACGGTCGAGGTATGATCTCGCTGTATCAAAATCCTGGACATGTTTGACGTTCAATCTTCCTCGTCAGGGGCGTATCCAGAATTTTCTTTATAGGGGTTTGAGAATTTTATCGTGAGACATTGCTCAGGTCGCAGCGGCAAAGGGTCCAGGAGCCGCTAAAGGCCCTTAGTGGGTCCAGCAAATAGCCTTGTTGGGTGTCAAGGGGTGAAGCCCCCCATGAAAATTGAATTTTGCATAATACTGGGGACCTTCTATCCACTTTTCTTTTTCCTGAACGTTTCAAAAGAGGGCTGTAACCCCTACACCCCCTCTTTGAATTCGCCAATGCCTTCACCTTTGATTCTTAGTTTTGATCGCATACGTTGAAGCTAAGCTGGACAGAAGGTGCGTACACTTCCGGAACGCACGGTCTCACTTCCCTGGTAGATGGTCACCTTTTTAACTTAATTTAGCAGCTTTTATAGCTTTTTAATTGTAATTTAATGTTTCATTAATTTATTCAATTTTTAGATTTTTTATTTCACATGTTTTTAACATTAATAGCCTCCACTGCCTATTCCGTGGCATTAAAATTGAGTTTAATTCGTTTTCACAAACAGCTGACAAATAATTTAAATCTGATTTTAACCATAGAAAGGAACAATATGCAAGATCATAAGCTGTAGTTAAACATCCATTTTTTTGTCAATAATATCTTATAATTAATTATAATAGACTTAATTATTACAGCTGCTTATTTAAACTACCCTTATGATGGCATTTTATACCAACTGTTCAAAAATGAAACTGTAAAACAGAATTAAAGCGTTGAATCATATTTTTTTTTAACTTTTTTTGTCGTTCATATCGCTAGTGTACCACGTGATCCATACTCTTTATCGGTTGTTTAGAACCTAAAGGAAAACGATATCGTCGCAAACGTCTGGAATGAGTCGATACACGTAACTGTACACGATTCCATAAGATATAGAAATAACAGTACTACACAAGCACTAAGGTTATCACGTGCGTGGGGTGGTACCCCCCCCCCTTCTCCTTTTCTTCAATCGTTCTGTCGTTTTGTGACAACGTTTACGTCCCATCTTGTGATATTGAATTGGCCCTTACTCACCTCCGTAAATTTAACTAGTTTATCTGTATTTATTTGCATATAGATTAAAGTTTCGCAATAAATGGCCAGCAATTTTGACCCCCAAAGTTGACCCATTTTGCATTTTAAAAAGTTACTGCATTTTATATTATTAGATTTAAATAAAGTTACATCAAAATCCATCATTGGAATGATTTGATTTATTAGCAATATTATTTCACTATTTGACTCACTTTGCATTATCTTAATAAATTGTCAGTTTAAAATGTAGGTCAAATCATTCGAGAATTTACGTATTGTTAGATAACATGCTTGTGTCGATAAGTAATATATTGTGGGATATTTACAACTTAGAGAGGTAACTTAATATTTTTTTTTAATTTCTTTATTCTTTATGTTTGTTTAAAACTGTTATTTTTCTTACATTTTAAAGTTGATGGCCACGAGTTTCATTATTTATTAACAGTGTGTGTGTGTGTGTGTGTGTGTGTGTGTGTGTGTGTTTTTAATTATACTTCAAATTCCAAAGGTTATTACCAGCTCAAGTAACGCGAATTTTGCTACTTGATCGGGTGAAAATATATTGGTCTGACGTGTTTTAAATTTGTAAAATAAACCCATTTTTTAAATCTTACACTTCTTAGCTGTTTCTGTAAATGTGTTTCTGTTTATTAGAAAATTGATAATGATCGACTACAAACCAAATAAAAGGGGAGATTATAAATATTTTGTCAATTGTTATTCGAATTGAAAAATACTCGTCCGGTTATTATTAAAAATTCGATTTTTACCACTTTAACTTGTTAAAAATCTGTGTTTAGATTGTTAAATTAAACTGATATTCACATAAATGACACGAAACATAGTAAAATTTAAAGCTACAACTAGTTACTAAGTTAGCAAATCGGGATGTAAAACAAAAAAAAAAACTGTCTTACAATTATTACCATTAACGATGAACAATTGTTTGTAGATAATGATACATCGGCAGATTTTGTTTTTGGCGGTTCTAATTTATGGAATCGATGCTTATACAGAAACAAGTATGTATATTTATTTACCTTAAATTAAATCAGAGCAATATTGTATTTTTAAAACAGCCTAGCAACAAATCACAGCTCAGTATGATTTAAATTCATTTATCGATCTGATTTGTTGTTTTATCGGTTAAAGGTCAAACATACGGTAAGGACATTTTTTCGATATTAAATATACAACAAAAAGCTTCATGATTTTTAATTTCAGCAGTTTTTCTTCTTTAAGACAATTTTTCATGAAAATATTTTTTCCGATAAGAGTATGGAATTTTGTTTATATATCAGTTTAAATAATTTGCTAAAGCATTTTAAAATTTTAACCCTTTGTAACATTTAATTGTCTTACTGTAGTCAATCATCATCAATGAAAAATTAATAATCAATAAATCAAGTCACATGTTGTTAATTAGATGACGTTGTTCTATGCTTAGTATACCTTCAGAACAGCTGCAGCTTCACCATTTATAATCCAAATGAAGATAAATCATTTTACTTAAATTGGAATGGCCAAGCAGTAAGCCAAACGTTGTGCACGATGTCATTCAAAGGAAAAGGAAGCGATATATTTGATGAATATAAAGTATGCGTAGAACCAGTGAACTTCGATTTAAGTTGTCGGGATACAGCTGTGAGAGTTACATATTCTACCGGCGTTGAAGGTACACTACGAAGAGTGAGTTTTACCTATAATATATAATATATATTTACTATATAGTGTACTAAAATATATGCATAAAACTTACTGAGGGATCAATGATTTAAAAAGCAACTAATACTTTTATCAAAACCCTCAGATTTTGAATTTTGAATGAGACGCTCACAATTGAATCCGCTAAAACACTAATGGTTAGCGCACAAAAGTTAACTACATGTTCTTTGGTGTGTGTGTGTGTGTGTGTGTGTGTGTGTGTGTGTGTGTGTGTCTAATTTTTATTTGTATTTAGCCAGAATAGGTGCTTTTAGCTTTGCTGGGTAAACAGATTATTTTATACTGTTGTGTCGTATGCTGACATAACTGGCAAATTATTCGCAAAAATGGAATGAATAGATAGATGAATTAATTTTACGTCCCAGTAAAGAATGTTTTCACTTATATCGAGACGGGCAGTTCTGGAATGGTGAGAAAACCGGATTGCCGGAAAACCATCGACCATCGGCAAGCAAACCGACAAACTTTCACACCAGGATCTGCCTGTTGAAGGTGTCCTTACAGGTGATAAACGTATCGTATGAATAAATGACAGAAGCAGCGGATGCCATGACACTTGATCAAACTAATTGTTTACATAAATGTAACTAACAGGTCACCATAAATTTGATTAAAGTTATATTTGATTTAATGTTTATTCAGAACCGAATTAAATGGAAATAAAATTGCTTCGTACTCAAATAAAAGATTTCATCACCCAAATAGCCAGTAAATGTAGTGCGCTAATTAGCGCACGGATGTAATTACTGTAATCAAATGTTGCATTTTTTTTCGATAACATATATATTATATAGATATATAATATTCTAATATTAATGTGTGTGTGTGTGTGTGTGTGCTGTGTGTGTGTGTGTGGTTTTTACTGCGATTTACTTAAATGATTTTTTTACAATTTTATTTTATCATATTTGTGTTTTATTGAATTTAGAGTTCACGGTTGCAAGCACTCCAACAAAATTTTGTGCACCAGTGATACATTTTGGATGTAACTTTGCAAAGCGCACATTACAGTGCAACAGGGGATTCATCCTTACACTAAAGATAACGGCTGTTAAAAACCTTCCAATCGTAAGCATAAAACGAGAGAGGGAGAGAGAGAGAGAGAGAGAGAGAGAGAGAGAGAGAGAGAGAGAGAGAGAGAGAGAGAGAGAGAGAGATGTCTCGGCTATGTAGATTAACAAAGGCTAATAGATTTAGTATTCAAGAACTGACAGGCTTTATATAACTCATTGAATCTTGAGTCTGGCTACAAAATATTACTCTACTGACCCTAAATAACCCCAGTCTTCCTAATTTCATTGATGCAATTTGTATACATCGTACACTTTAAAAGAGTGTTCCATAACATATATAAAATATAAAATCAATCTAAAACAACTTATATTATTTTTGAAAATTGTAACCGACATCTTTATTACGGCTACGCGACTTAATCTGCAGAATGTGTTCTATAATCCAATGATATAGATTAGATGGATTAAATTGATGGTGTTTTATGCCTAAGTCGGAATTATTCATTTATATCGAGGCGGTCGGTTCAGGGATGATGGAGAAACTGAAGTTCCCAGAAAAATATCGATCTTTGGCAAGTGATCACTTTTGGTCAGCGGAATCTACCCGATTGGAATTCGAAATAAGGTGATGAGAGGCATTGTAATCCGTAAGCGCGCGCTTTATAACAATCCGATATCCAGACCCCCTTATAATGAAATGGGTTAATAGGTGTAAATCAGATGTAAAATTGCAGTTGAAAAAGTGAAATTCAAAAATGTTCCCGTGCAAGATCGCATTCGTTTTTATATAATTCTATATATAACTTATATCTTATAAGTTATGAGTAAATGGTACCCTATTGAGGTTTACCATTGTTGTGAGGTCATTATATGGGGTTTCAAAAACAGGCTTTTTCGAATTGAATTCATGCAGATGTGTACCTTTATTATTTGGGATAGATTTTAATTTCATTTTCACTGAAGCCATATTTAAATACAACTAGTAAAACTTCTCAAAACTGAAAATCGATTCAGATACTCTTAAAAACTTTAATGAAATTAAAAAGCTGTACGTAATTAATATTTACAAATTAAATTATTATAAAAAATGAACAGTAATTGTATGAGGGTCCCATAAGGTAAAAACTTAAGATTTTCTTGATGGTCGTAAATGATTTTAGAGCAAAGTCACCAAAACAGATTGCTTTAAATGAAAAAGCTTGCAGGCAGAGACATTAACAACATCTTTCTAAATATCT
Organism: Tegillarca granosa; assembly: GCA_029721355.1. NCBI lineage: Eukaryota > Metazoa > Mollusca > Bivalvia > Arcoida > Arcidae > Tegillarca > Tegillarca granosa. The sequence goes on from CM056599.1 coordinate 12,276,091, forward strand.
GTCGATAAATTTCAGATTCAGCTGTAGTCGGTGGTATCACTTCAGGAGTTATATCCGTAGTTGTTGTGATCGTTATAATTTCTATAGTATGCTATAGAAGACGATTTTTATACAGAAACCAAGCCTGCACAACATCTCAGCAAGGAATATCCAATCCTTACATATCTACAGTATCTAATACAAATGTAAATAGTACAACATATCCAAATCCTCCACAGGCTAATTATCCTCAACAACCGTATCCAACACAAGGTAATGTAGTTGTTCAACCCTGGTAAAAATGTCTGTTTTGATTGTGAGCGTGTGGTATAATTTACTAAGGGAACTTCTGGAGATGTACAGAGTAAATGGAAAAACTAAAACCTTATGTTCATCAATTTTAAGTTCTGTTCTGTAACAACTACACACAGAGGTTACTCTCCGGAATGTTTAACATTTAATTATTTTAGAGTTTATACTCCATGTGTCGATCTGTTTTAATTTATGACATACCCATGTATTTTTGAACATTTTATCTAGGAATTTCGAATAAAAAAGATATTTGTAACTGGAAAACAGTTTCTTTTAAAAGACGAACGCAATCGGAAATACAACAAGTGTTAATGACTGAAATAGTTTTACAAAATAAGACAACATGTTTGTGACAACAGCCAGCGCAACAAAAACCTCGACACGTGTTAATGGACTGAAAAGAAAAAGTTTTGTCTAGTAAAAAAAAAACAATGACATGCAAAACAGTCTAATTGTAATGACTTTGTGTTGTGTATATTCTTGTTTTTTATTTTTATTGTTCTAGTAGTAAATTTCATTGTGATAAAGGAAACACATGGCAAGCAAACTTATAAACCAGGCACAAGACAAACGTATGTTAAACCAACGTTTGACGGGTACCATATTTAATGTTAATATTATAGCAGTTTATTAGAAAACTTTTTATTTTCGATTATTTTAGCACCCCACTAACTGTTTTCTTTGATGTAAGAAGTCATTTAAATTTTGTTTTATTTACAGGTGCCCCACAAAATACTTATCCACCACCATCATATTCGTCACCACCACCGGCGTACAACAGTATCAACTAAATGACAAGCCACAACACATTTGATCTGTGTTTATTGTCATCTTTATATAATGAAATAAAAGAACCTGAACTGAAAGTATCTCATTTAAATTCTTTCGTGTATTTCTACAATAAACAATCTTACTTATTCAAGTCGAGTTTGAGGGTAGAAAAGAAACAACTACACTCTAGCTGTCAGATTTTAATTTATGTACATGTATATACCTGAGGAAAATATTTCCAATTATATTGATTTTTGAATAGTTAATACGTTTTTGTCACCTTTTTTAATTTCATATAACAAATATTTAGCAGAAATTACATCATGGAATAGTATTTTAGCACATAACGATTTATTTCATGGTTTATATTTGAGTAAAAAATCATACAAGTCGAATTTCAAACTTTCAATTAAACCATTGTCTAACATATTTTCTTTTAAACAACACTGTATGACCTAAATGTCTGTATTTCTGTATTAAATGGTTCTTATGTAAATTAAAATGATTTGTTTTGTAATTTTTTACGATTTAAGTGGAATGTGTTTACAACAACGACCCGTGTACACCCACTGCCGATGTTTACCATACATAAACAGGCTAACTTTTGTTTACTTTAATCTATTGTTCATAATTCATTCAAATTAATGCATTAAGAAAAAACCCAAAATTCTTGAATTTATCAAATTTTAAATTTTTAATATTTATGAGCCACCCATTTTTACCAACAGTATCATTGCTAGCACATGTGGAAAACTCAACTATAAGTGTAAAATACTTTGAAAAATGTTTCAAATACACGGAATAAGCATTATATACATAAAAATCACATCAAAGTAACTTATCCATCCGTATACGGTAGTGTTGTAAATATCGTCTTTCATAAACTGTTGACCGGAGTTATTTACCTTTGAGACTTTATAGCTTAAAGACTGTTTTAAAATATTTTCATTCTACAATTGTGTCTTCAATTAGATAATAAAAACTTCCAAACAAGACAGGGTTCAAAAGTATTAAAAACTAAAGTCTTAATTGAAAGTAGTTACAGAAATTGTTGTATCAGAATTTATAAACAAAAAAGTAGCAATGTATATAATCATAAACCTACTTTATAAACAGTATAATTATCATTAAAGCTTCTCTTTAAATGAGATATCTGAGCACCTGACAACCAACATAACACTTTTTTTTATATTTAATTTGTGAAATCTATTAATTATAATATCAACGGAAACGTGAAACCTGATCAAATGAACTTTGAATACAAATAGCCAAAACAACTGAAAACAAGAGGCAACTAACGACAGAGGAAAATAAATAATGATACAATTGTAATAGCGAAATTTTTAGTATTTTTTTCTATAGAAATTTAAAAATTTGCATATGCAACGATAATACATTTGCAGTACATAGTCGACCGTGATGCATTTCATATAGAGTCTTCAGTCGGCCATAATGCATTCCATATGCAGTGGCTTGTCGACCATGATACATTCCATATGCTGTGCGTTGTCGACCATGATTCATTCCGTATGCAGTGTGAAGTTGTCTATGAAACTTTTCATATACAGTGCGTACTCGGCAATAAATATTTCATATGCAGTGCGTTGTCAGTTATGTCACATTTCATATGCAGTGCGTTGTCAGTTATGTTACATTTTATATGCAGTGCGTAGATAGTTATGTTACATTCTATGTGCAGTGCGTAGTCGACCACGGGATATTCGATTATTGCAGTGCGTTATCGACCATGATACTTTCCCTATGTAGTGCGAGGTTGGCATTGAAACATTCCATATGCAGTGCGTAGTCGACTAAATTACATTTAAAATGCAGTGCGTATTCGACTATGATACATTCATATGCAGTGCGAAGAGCAGAGCGTGGCCGACAATGATACATTTTATATGCAGTGCGAAGTCGACCATGATACATTCTATATGCAGTGCGTAGTCGACCATGATGTGTTTCATATGCAGTGCGTAGCCAACCATGATGTAATTTATATGCAGTGCTTATTCGACCATGATATATATTTCATACACAGTAGTTAAACCATGGTGTATTTTATAGGCATTGCATGGTCGACAATGATTCATTCCATATATAGTGCGCAGTCGAATATATTACATTTAATATATAGTGCGTGGTCGACCATTATATATTTCATATGCATTGCTTAGTCAACTATATCACATCATGTATGCAGTGCATAGTAGACTATATTACATTTTAAATGCAGTGAGTATTCGACTATGATACATTCTATATACAGTGTGTAGTAGACTATATTACATTCCATATGCAGTGCGTATTAGACTATGATGCATTCCATATGGTGAGCATGGCCGACAACGATACATTCTATATGCAGTGTGTAGTCAACCATGATTCATTTCATATGCAGTGCGTATTCGACCATGATGCATTTCATATGCAGTGCGTAGTCGACCATTATGTATTTCATAGGCAGTGCATGGTCGACAATTATAAATTCCATATACAGTGCGCCGTCGAATATATTACATTCCATATACAGTGCGTGGTCGACCATAATATATTTCATATGCATTTCTTAGTCAACAATGTTACATTTCATATGCAGTGCGTGGTTGACCACGATACCTGCCCTATGCAGTTCTAAATCCAACTTTAAGGCTCCAAAAGGAATCACATTTATTGGACATGTTCTTACATAACTAAAAAACGTTAAATAGTCTTTAAAAAAGAAATTGAAATATGTATGGCAAATTGATCACAAATTGCTATAACACAATTTTTTGTGAGACCTAATTCGATAAAAATGCAAACATCAGCATTAATTTTTCACTTATTGGTAGCTTGGTGCTGGGTAAAATAGGGTTTAAATGAAGGGGTCGTATATTTTTGGTGTCTATAGTTGTAAAATAAAATTCAATTTTGAGATCCTAGTGGTTTTTTCGCACTAATATATAGATACTTTTCTATTAACTCACAGTGTATATACTTTTTCAGCTGTAAAGGGACAGTTTTAGATATGACAAATTGTGTGAATTTAACCAATTTTATTTCAAATACTGATAATTGTTTAAATTGGCTTGATCTTTCAAAAATGATTTTTATTTATTTATTTATTTATTTATTTACACGTATTTATGGTGATGCGGTGAAATGGGGATGGTAGGAAGGATAACTGTTTACACCTTAAAATAACTGCCACCTTGAAACATAAAAATGTAAACCTTAAAATTTAAATATCCTTGCTTTTATTAGGCAAATGATGCTAATTTTGCTTTTTTTTAACACGTTAATTTTTTAAAGTGACATTGATACTCGGTTTTTTTTATTTAGATAGTAATGTATTTCTATTCTTGTAATGAGTCCAAGACTATTTGTTCAATACTGTAAATAATAAAGAATGCAGTTTATTTATAGCAAAACAATGACTTAAGAAATATTTTTAAAATATCTATTCCATTTTAAGTTCAATCTCTCTCTCTGTCTCTCTCTCTCTCTCTCTCTCTCTCTCTCTCTCTCTCTCTCTCTCTCTCTCTCTCTCTCTCTCTCACATATGGGTAATCACTTATTCAGTTTTTTACTGTGACTGTTTTTGACATTATGTATTCCTGATAATAATAAATGTGTATCATAGATATCCCGTACTTTATTGTTACGCGAGTATATAGCATTTTTCGGTGCTATAATTGCAGTATGTTCCAGTTTCTGACTGCCGTATAGTCTTATTCACTCGCAGCCTTTATGGCAAAGGTATGAGATTGTTTAAGTCGCCTATACTATCCGGTACATTGACTCAGATCAATCATCTATTAACAATATGGTCTTCATTTTATGAAAATGTGTCTCCTTATATAATATTATATATTATAACTTTATAAAAGAAAAAGAAAAGACAATTGTTATTTACAAAAATATACCTTTTTAAATTTAAATTATTATTATATTTCATATTTATCTCGATCTCTAGGCCACAATTAAAAATATCTTTGTTTCCCCTTGCTCTCCCCTTACTTCTGATATTTGGTATGTAGGTAGGGTTTTTTTTTCCTCATAGTTTTCTTTTCTGGTTAGGAAACATTCTTCACATGTTACCTTGTGTGTTTACTAGTACATCTTCATCACTACGGCATTTGTATCGCATTTAATTATTTAACAATTGAACTGTTTTAAAATGGTATTCATTGTCAGTATGAAGGTAACAACTTTGCAAGCAAACGGAATAACGCGCGTTAGCGTTAGCGCGTTATTCCGTTTGCTTGCAAAGTTGTTACCGTCAGTAACGCGCGTTATTCCGTTTGCTTGCAAAGTTGTTACCTTCATACTGACAATGAATGCCATTTTAAAACAGTTCAATTGTTATATTTTCGTTAAATATTTTTTTTTAAAAATTCTTCATTTATTTTAAGAAAAAAAAATCCCGTCTATAACACATGCACATCGGGGGAGTCTAGGAGACGCAACAGCTGAATTTAAGACCGAGAACGACACATTATTAATCCGCAATATTTTTAATGTGGGGTAACAACGGGGAGTTTTGGTTTGAAAAATTATAGTGTTATCAGGTATTTTGATGGTGTTTTCTCGATTTTTCATTAACATAATGAATTTTTTTTAGAATATTGGATATAAATAATATGTATAAAAAATGAATATCAACGATAAATGTGTTGTTATTTGTGGACTATATTTCAGTCAAAAATAAGGTGCACCTGTGTGGCCCCATTTCAATTTGCAAAGAAGTTCGGAGTAAAAAATTGCTAGCTAAATGTCGGAAGTGAAATTTGTGAATCTGAAACGGGAAGGGGGGTACTGTAGCTGAGGATAATTTTCAATGGCCAAGCATGTGGGTTTCTAATCTGTGATATGTGAGTAGACATGGATTTACCGAGATTTTTTCTGGAATGTCGACATTGTCACGTTAGGTTGAGATTCGGTCTTACATAATGTGCCGGTATCATTCAAATGTAGACAGCAAAGCAGTGAGAAGTATACTTATTCTTTACGCCTGGTGTGGTGCAAATATATCTCAAAGTTTAGAAAATTACCGTTTTAAGGTTAGCAAGGAGTTGTGTAGTACTTAAACCATGTATTGTACTTTTGAGGAGTTGCTATTGTATTCCTTGTAAATTGATTAAAAGCATGTAGATGATTTTTCAGTTTTTCCGATCAACAAACACAGCATGTGAAACGGACAATTTTCACTGGATGTGGCATACATGCGTGAATCTAATTCCATTTAAAATTTACATCACTTGAAATTTACATCCCGCGAGACAAAAAATTGATTGACAAGTTGTACCATTACACATTGTCTCAAAATAATAGGGTATATAGCAGCTTTGTCAAGGTAGGAAGAATTTTTTAAAGATCCGATTGTTCAAATTTTTTTTGTGGTTTGATAGTTTTGACTGATCTGTTGTTGTCTGTTCTTTCAACAGGCCATCAAAAACACCACTCTGTCTCTCACAATGTCAATATTACGGTGAATATCAGCCAGGTGCTTACATATGTTATCAAAATATTATTTTATCAATTTCTTTGATTTTACTTTGTAATATCTCGTAAATGTGTTTTTCAGTCTCATCTCGAATGTAAACAAATGTGACGTGACAGTCATGTTTGTTTACCTACGATAATGTAGTTCCGGATTGTGTATTGCATTTTATATGTATTCATACACGGAGTGACAAAATTTTTTGGCATTCATTGTCAGTAATAATTACAACGGCTCTCAAGCTTGCAGCTATGGGAATTTCACAAGGCAAATGAAAATATAACTGTATAAGCGTCTTGACAAGGTTGACAAAAAAATACACACACAACATTTTTCAATAAAATTTTTTCAGTCGGCGGGATTTTTTACGGTCGGTCGTGCAAGGGGAAACAAACTATATTTTTATTTTGGCCCTATCTGATTTTTTTTTACTTTTTTAAAAAGAAGGGCTAATTTTATTCTACGAGAGCTCACATTACCAAAAAAAAACCTTTTTCCTTGTGCTGGTATTGAGATCGAATTGTATCCCCTGCCATTGCAATACGGAACAGGAAATACAATAGTCCTCTTTGTTCTTGCTTGTTTGTGCAACTGTCCGGCATATTTTTTATGACTAAAACTCTTTTATGTAGTATAAAACGATTCTTCCAGACGCTCATAGATTTTCATCTTGTTAGCTGCAGAAAATGATTGTGAAACTAGCAGCCAGATATCTTAAAACAATTAATGCTTTTTTGTTATTATCTGCACATACTCCATGACTTTCTGAGCAGCTTCGGTTTACAACACGATAACTTAAAGTAGTTTTATTTATAAGCGATCATGGGTTAAGAATGAAGCCAAACCTACTCGGAGCATGAAGTTTTTCAATTCTTTTTACAGTTTTAGTTCTTTGAAACATCGGTTTTTACTTGATACAGGTCAGTATCGAAGTGAAAGAAAAGACTGTCATCAGCCATAATTTTTAGCTCACCTGACCGAAAGGTCATGTGAGCTTATGGCATGGCGCGGCGTGTGTATGTGCGTGCGTGCGTGTGTGCGTGTGTTCGTGTGTGCGTGCGTCGTTAAAACCTATTTTCGACTTCTCCTCCAAAACTGCTGGACAGATTTCAATGATACTTGGTCAGAAGCATGTATGGGCTGGTGCAATTCAGATTTGTTCGTAGCGTTGCATGGCTACCAAAACTAGGTCAAGATGACCTAGGTTTCCAAAAATCTTAAAAAATCTTCTTCTCTAAAACCGACGATGAGAGAAAAAATCTGATGTGATATTTGGCTTCTCTAGGGTCTTTAGCCTATAGTTTGTTCATTTCGTGAAATTTGGTCGAAAAATGGGTAACGCGTTTCTGAGTTTAATTTTAAAAACTTCGTAAAATGGCTTCAAATTGTTATAACTTGACTATTTGAACAGATAATGACATGGAGTTTTCAGTTTTGACTTTTTCTTGAAATGGCCTTTAAAATAGGGTCAAGGTCACAAATCAAGGTCATGACCTAATTTGTGATTTATGCAGTTGTAGGCAATTTTCTTGCAAATATTAAGAGATATATGAAGTCAAAAAATGTTCCCCATGACAAAATTTAAAAGGTATTAAGTTTCGTAACTATATGATAATCCCTGTTGTTGCCCCTGAAATGTTATTTTTTGCTTATAAATACTAAAATTGTGCATTAGCTTGTAAACTATAAGCTTTTTGTATAGGCATGTACATTAGAATATTGTAGGTATTGATATGACAATCATTTTGATATATGGTTCAAGATCATATGTTGAAAGGTGAAGGTCATAGCTGCAAACGTGTACTGAAATTGTGAATTCTCTTGAAAATTGTTAACTTTTGTATAGGCATGTATATTAGAATATTGTAAGTATTGATATGACAATCTTTTTGATATATGGTTCAAGGTCATATGTTCAAAGGTCAAGGTCATAGCTGTAGAAGAAGACTGAAATTGTAAATTATCTTGAAATTCATTAACTTTTTGTACAAGCATGTATATTAGAATAATGTAGGTATTGATATTATGACCATTTTGATATAAGGTTCAAGTTCATATGTTCAAAGGTCAAAATCATTATTTGGAAATTATTCATTGTACTATTTAAATCATGCATATAAGCTATTTATAAATGAAATGTTACTAGATATTTCTGATTAATTATTGCCGGATTTCCAAACTTGAGGAATTTTGTCAAGTTTTTGTAATTAAGTTCTTTGCAAGTTTTTAGACATTTCCTAAGGTGAGCGTTAAGGCCCATGGGCCTCTTGTTTAGTTAGTTTGCTATATAACGGATTAAATCAACTGTGCACATTTAAAAATAATATTTTCAAATTTTTATCAAAGGTTTGACCTTTATATGACATATACACATTATATCTTAACTTCTTAAAAATCCTCATACCCATTGAACCACATATGCAATTTCCTGAGCCAAGGGAGTGGTTTGTCAAAATCTTAGGATTCTGTTACTATTGTGTCATTGTTTGTGTTAAAAAAACAAAAACCAAAACAAAATCATATTTAAATTGTGTAAAGTGTTTCTACGTCATGCGTAGACCAGGTGAAAATACTCGCAATCAAGCCGTTGAAATGATTTAGGCTGGTTTTGCCCGCACTGTAGCTGAAGGCGATTTGAAGTGCATACAAACACTATTTATGCATTATGGCGACGTTGTCAGCAATAAGATAACACCGAGACCGCCCCAGATCAGGTGCCCCACGTATACCGTCCTTGAGTCAGGATAATTTCATCAGGGTGCAGCATCCAAGGAATCGTTTTTAAACTGCAACTTCCACAGCGAGAACCATTCCTGTTTGCTGAGAATGAGTGAATTGCCTCTCAGAAATCATTTATATGAACGTTGATCCAAGACATGTACACTTTACTAGACGTGACTTTGGACGCGTTTTAATTACTGATCAATCTAAGATCCATTTGGACAGCAGCGACTGTCGATTTAGGTTGTATTGCCGTGTCTTAGAATGTTATCAAGACAATTGTGTCGTACAACGTCGTTTATTTTGTGGAGGAAGTGTAATGGACATGGGTGGTATGTTGTCAAATTATATAACTGCTTTACCTGTCATTTATATGACTTTTGACTGTTGCATGTTACTGCGATGAAATTCGTTCGATTCACATCGTTCCGTTTGTTAGGCAACAAAACATTACCCAGAAACATAAAAATGACCCTAGTTGCACGTATTGTAACTGACTTTCAAAGACGACAAAAAAGTAAACGTGCTACTAAGGCCATCAATGTCACCTGACCAATATAAAATAGTGAGTGTTTGGGACGAAATGGAACGCCGTCAACGTCAGTTGCAAATATCTAACTTTTTAATTTTGATGTGCAATATATGCACATTTCGGAAAATCATTTCACATTTATGACACTAGCGGCCGAAAGGTTGATAGATAAAAACACAAGCCAAACAGTAGAATTTAATAAATCCAAAGTTAAAAAATCATATGAATCCAGATTACCTAAGACAGTTTTGCATGAGGGAGCAGACCTTAGTTTTCGTTAAATTGCAAAAATTAAGACAGCTATAAATTTTGCAATCAGCTATTGACATTGGTTCAACCCATGCATTCATTGACATCTGTAACAGGATTTCTCGGAAATTTTAAACACCCTTATTTGGTCAATAAGTCGTCTATGCATTGATTGCATTAATTTCAATTGTGAAAAACCCGTTACTGACTTTGTGATTTCGGTTTTGAGGGCATTCCATTTAGCCTAGCATTTACGAGCATTCATTATATATATCTTTATATCATAGCTTTTGGTTATAACAATATTAATAATAATATAGTATATAAAAGTCCTAAAAGTTAATATACCGGGGGTCTGGGTTTGACTAATATCGCTTTCATCTTCTAAATAATTCAAAAAAAAAAAAAAAAAAAAAAAAAAAAAAAAAAAAACACGTGGAATCGTGACTTTTTTAAATATAAAACGATCGTGTCTCTTCGCGTTACTTCTTAAAGTTAATCCACCTACTACTCGTGATTTGTAAACAATGCGCACTGTTGACCCTTTATATATTCATTCTTATTACAATTTTATTTTTGTACCATTGACTTTAAACTAAAGGACCGTCATGTCATGTCTTTTTGATAAAGAATTCAATGTCAATAGAAAACTTGTTTGTTATATAAAAATTTTAACCTTTAATGTTTAATAAAAGAGTGACTTACACGTGTTCGAACGTCAAAACTCTTCTTGAACTTATCCGACCTACAGAATGTAAAATATCACTATGACTGTTAAACTGATATATGGAATTACATTGTCAACAAACCGAAAACACGACAATCTTTATAATTTCATCTGTCACGCATATGTGCACATTAAGATTTTGTTTCTTTTGAAATGCAATGCGCATACTCCAAATCATGTAACATTTTTACTGATTTAATTTTTTTTTTTTTTTTTTTGGGGGGGGGGGTTATATTTGAAAAAATTTTTTTTTCTTTAATAAATTTTAGAAAGATATTAGCTTTTTTCATATATTTTATTAATATCACATACTTGCAAGTTTTGGACAGGTTTTATCTAACTGTTATTCGAATCTAATTTATGAAAGGCACTGTGAACGAAAGCACATTTTAGAACACCCAACCACAGAAGTCGCATCTTAACGAAAGATTTAAATTACCCTTGGTCCTAAAATATGGTTTCGTCCTTAACCTGTTAAAGAATAACATTATTGCTGGTAAAAAACAACCAAAAATTTAACTTCAAATATTTAAATAAATAACACTGAGACTTCGGATAACGAGGAGAGCAACTCAATATCTCAAAATTATCCCGATACAAAATTTACGGAACAATAAATACTCACCGTTCCGCATAATGGATTTAATTTTTACACTTGTTTGAGTATCAATACGCATGTTGCTTTGGATGACTATGATAGCACTTGCTTTTTGCATTTTTATTGGAAATGCAATGATAGTTAAGCATATAAATTCCTCATTAAGCAGCAGAACGAACATTTGAGCAGTTAATTTCTAAAAAACCAAAGAAAATTATAAGTTTCAATTTATACACATACATATTTATGTACATGTGCATGCAATTTTTTATAAGAGATGGAGCATTTGATTTTTATTTGACTTTAACTATTTATCACTAATCACTCAATCTGATGGTGAGCCTAAGTGGTCAAGTAGTCTTAATCGATTTTATATCTTTTGGCGATGGATCGAATCGTACTTCGACATATTTTTATTTTATCTTAGTGTTTAAAATTACCAGTTTGCTGGCTCATGGTCGGTTGTTATCTTGGGGTACTCCGGTCTTCCCCTTTCTGAACTAAAACTTTCTATATAAAAAACTACTAGACATGGATGTAAAACATCATTAGATTTCTCCACTTTTAATTCAATGTAAACCAGAGATGAGGAATGTACCATTTCAGTGCGACAATGTTTATCCTTGCTTGATTAAAAGACCATAACACGTCATTCAGTTTGTTCGATTTCATAGTCCAATCTATAGAAATCGATTGACTGTTGTAGTGGTTATTTAAATCGTTTATTATTATTATTATTATTATTATTATTATTATTATACTTCATGGATAAATTACCTTTAAATTTTTATTTTTATATTTTACAAGGCAAGGGTTTTCGGTTTTAGCATTAAAATACATACTCATCTATTAGTGAAATTACTTGCAAACAAACTTTAATATGAAAGTATATGGATGCGTTAAAGATTTCAATATCAAAATAAAATGTTTCTTTTAAAGTGTGTAAAGGATAAAACTGGACAAAAGTATGTAGATAAAACCTATTTCATTAACAATTGATGACATTTTTTATATTTAAAAAAGAAAATATTAATGAGATCGTGTACCGTAATGGTAACGTTTCATTTCATACAGTAAAACTGCTCATCAAGTCCTTTTTTATTTTTTGCAAATATTTATATAAGGTGTTTGGTGTAAAGAAAGCATAAAAAACTTCTATTTTAGTCACAACTTAAACCAGTAACCAAATCAACAGACATAAACATTTTGGCTAATAGATAATATTTAAAATTTAAAATCAATATATTTAGATAATAAAATCGTGCCGATAATTGTTTAAACTGATCATTATTTAAATCACGATCTAAAATCTACCTCGGGTATATATACCAGTGTACTTACTGAAAAATCAGTTGAGTCAAGATGAGATTTCAAATTCTGATTGGTCTGCTTCTGTGTGTCTGCCTTATACAGGTAAGGTTTTGCTGATTTTTCAAAAATTTATTTCATAATTTTTTAAATTTTATTATTATTATTATTATTATTATTATTATTATTATTATTATTATTATGAAATATTTTTCTACATAGCCTGCAAAAACAAATTAAATTTAACTTTCAAACATTTTTATAATTGTCATGTGCTAGTTTTGAATTTTTATAAAATAATACAATTTAAAAGTAGCACTAGTGATAAAATGCATTATTGCATAATTTTTTTAAAAATAGCATATATTATCTTGTGTTATTTTACTTTATTTTTTTTCTTTTGTTATTATTTATTTATTAACTTTAATTAACATACATTTATTTATGTTTGATTTTGCAAATAAAAGTTATTTTGAAATTTTATGTAAATTTAAAATTCAGTGGAAACAAAGTAAAATGAAATCAAATGAGTTTTTTAAGTTTCATACAGCATTTATTTTTTATGTTATTCATCTTTATCCCTTCATAAAGGAAAATCAGATTATTCACACATAAGCAACTATTTTGTCACATTTCTAGCAAAGCAGTATAGTCTTTAAGCAAGATTATTTCTGTACGGGTTTGATTCTAGTCAACACATAAAACATATGAACCATTCAATGGTTTGCCTACTTTCAAAATAACGGATTTGACAGAACAAACGTATCAAAATAAAACCTTGCCTTTTTAGGCGGCTCAAGGTCGTGGATTGGGTGGTCGCGGCCCTGCTGGTCCTGGAGGTCGTGGAGGTGGAGGTCAAGATAGCGGTGAGAGTGACGAAAATCGTGTAGGTGATCTGAATGATGGTGATTGTGAAGATGTCGATACTGATGCTGATGAAGATGGTGGTATGGGTACAGGAAATGATGAAAGTAAGTGTTACTGAATTTTTAACTAATTACTTACCATAACAAAATAATTGTCATTCCAGATTTTTTTATGGACCAATCTGGTTTAAATAAGGAAATGTATAGATTAAAACAATAATTATTTTATTAAACGCACATACTTTAATCACAAAAACAAAAATAAGGGACTTTGGATCTACCTGTATATTGTAAAGACAAAGAATAAGGGACTTCGGATCTACCTGTATATTGTAAAGACAAAGAATAAAAGACTTCGGATCTACCTGTATATTGTAAAGACAAAGAATAAGGATCTACCTGTATACTGTAAAGACAAAGAATAACGGACTTCGATCTACTTGATTACATTTCATTCTAATTCTAATTCCGCTTAATCCTCGGTGTTAGTAACTTACAGTCATTTGCAGTGAAGGACACTTTGTATAATATCGAAAAATGGATAAACTTTTTCCAATCAAACCGGATTATTTTTAGTTTGTCATTTTGTAGCATATTTATTAAGCGCATTTAAAAATCTTTTCTATTATTATTTTATATAAAAACTGTTCTCTCTGAATATAATATACTGAAATTCAGTTTCGATGATACAAATCCGCGCTTACGGATCACAGCGCCTCTCAGAATCCCACTCAGGACAGATCCTAGTGTGAGAATGTATGTTATTTCTCTTGCCGAAGGTCGGCGGTTTTCTCCGGATACTCCGGTTTCTTCCATCATCCCAGAACTGACCGCCTAGAAATGAGTAACAGATTCTTGACTGGGGCGTAAAACACCATTACTCCACTCCACTCCACTCCACTCGATTGAACAAACCATATACATTACGTAGAAAAAACAACAGTCGTATTTTCCAAGTAACAAACAGATACAATATTTATTTTAGATGAAAATAATACAGATAATATTACTTGACACTTGACTATCCTACGCGATATAACCTTCAAGTTTTTATTGCATATTATAGGAATATCTATATCACAAGTTCTCTAGGTATTTATTTCGCTTTAATATGAAAATTACATTACTGTAACCCCGCTAAATTAAAAAAATCATTAATGTTAAATAAAAAAAAATAAAAATTGTAGCTAAATAATGATGATAATAAAAAATAATAAACAATGTTTAGTCAAGCGGTTGAAAAGAGCGCTCATGCATTCTGTTTTCATTACAGATGGCCAACAACAACAACAGCAACCTCCATCTGGTAAGTCATTTATTGTAATAATCTATTTCAGCAATTTTTTACCATAATATTTTATCTTCAAAAAAAACTGGTCAACGAGATCAATAGATGTTATATAATGTTTACAATGCAACAGTTAAGTAGATAAAAGAGAGTCGTTCAGGATGATGCATTTTGTGGTATGCGCATTAAAAATTTAAGTTACAATTTGGATATAACGTACCATAAAAAAGTAATAAAGCGTTTGTTTTCTTTCATTTCTCTTACAAAAACAACTTATTTGTTTTATTTTATAACTACTACATCATTTGTATCAATAAAATAGTACTGTTGTCTTTTTGTCACTGGAATCAAAGCAGCATGTTAAGAGAAATATACCATTAATGATTAGTTAATAACAGCATTAAAATTTTTTTAAATACCTGAAATGTATTCCTTCATCAACAAAAACATCAAATAATTATAGTTTGAAATAACTCAGTGATGTTACAAAACGATGAAACAATCTGTTTCTAAATGCTCATGATAATAAAAATAGAAGAAAACAATTTCAGCTGCAACTGCTCTGTCATATCGTTGAATCTCTACAGCGACATTAAAACATTTATTATTTTTACAACAGATGATCAACAACAGCAGGAACAACAACCTCCATCAGGTGAGTCTTTTATCGCAATAATTTTTTCAAACAGTTTTAGCCTATTTTATATTAGATATTTTTATTATTGTTATCATTAAAGAATATTTAGTTAATAAAATCGGCATTTGTCATATGTATTTTAGTTATAATCTGCTTTATATTTTTTTTGTCTGCGGGAACGTTTTAGCATTTAACACGAGGGCTTCTTGAGATAAGTAAGGTGTCCTTTAACATTGAAAAGTTTTATTTTTGGACAAGTTAAAATAAGAAGAATGTAATGAAACTTTTTTTTCTGAAAGAAGAATAGCTCTCTGTTCTACCTTTGAACATCTTTTGGTTAAGATAAAGAGGGTCATATTTGGAAGCATATAAAAACTGGAATTCAATTGTGTTGTACTATTTGGAATATAGAAACAGAAATAAAGATATTATTTATGCCCGTAACGTATTTTTTGAAGAATTTTGAATATCATTTCATGTCACATTCAATAATATTAAACATTTCTTTTTAGAAAAAAGGATCCTACAAAAGTTATTACAATTCCTAAAAAACAGCGATGATAAAAATAGAGGTATAAAATTTTCTAATTCTATAATGCAATATTAGTCTTTAAAGCATCAGTTTAAAACAATTGACGTGTAAATTATCTTCGTTTTAAGTGACACTTTATTAACGTTTTCTATCATTTTTGTTCAACAAAGCTATAGTGCATTCTAGACTGGTATAATATAATTGATTGACAACAACATGAATAGGTTGATTGATTGTGTTGTCATTTTGAAAAGATTTGTCGCCAGCAGGCATTTGATTCTAAGATAAGGAAAACAGTGTGTCTGTCTTTCCAAGGGAAGCTTAATTTATATTTAATTATATTTTCATCGGATAAAGACATTCTTACACTTACTACGTATACGCACAATAACGCAATTGTATGGAGATGTTTTTGTAATACTTTGTATAAAATTATTTACGGTTATTAGATTTAATATGTTATAAATGTGAATCAAAATATTAAACACATTGTATAAATTATCTCGTTTCATTATTAGGAGACGGCAAAGGACCAAGAAGACAAGGTGGAAAAGTTAATTTAAGACATTTTTGTTTGTCCATGCAAGTTTTTTAAAATTACTTATCATAATTTATCCTTAATGAAATGGCTTTCACATTTTACAACAATAGAGTTATTACATATCAGTAAAAGCCTTACTTAATTGAAGCATATTCATAAACATAAAATACTGTATAATGCAATATGGTGAAACAATGTTTTCTGTAACTTGATGTTGGCTTTCTTTGTAACGAATATTATGATTACATTTACTTTTACAACACACGAAAATACATTTCTCTTATTATGTGATTGTATCATCTTAATGTTCATCTGATTTTTAAGTACCATTATTGTCTTCGTTATTGGATTTTGTTTTAGTATACATGAAAGGCACTGTTTAAATGAATTCCATTTAGAAAGCTTAAAACGTAAAAGGTCGCCATAAGTGATTTGAAATACTTTTTCATAATATCGCTTTACAAGACAAAGCATATTGTTTCTATTAATTTAAAGCAACCCTCTACAGGTATTCAACAATTTGTTTTTATCATTTAACGTCAGTTTTATTATTTTGTTTATCCAAAACTATAACCATTTTTTACTAATAAAACAAACATACCTGTCTTTGTCCATATCACAATCCCAAAAACTTTGCAAACTGGCAAAATATGTTATACACGTGAACTTCCATCAAGGAAGTGAGGCCGGGTGCTCCGGAAGGGTAAGCACCTCCTTTCTAGCTAGCTACACCCGTCAAGATCAAATTTGTGAAGTCTTGTTAGGCTGTTTCCACTCATTGCAATCAGTTTTATTTTTTATTTCGTCTTTGTATATGCACGATATTTACGACTGTGTTTAGTATTTAAGTATTAAACAGTATTTCAGATGATTGTTGATAATTTAAAATAATATATTCTATAAAAACTTAATTTTTAAAAACAAATTGTTAAAAAAAATAGTAGAAAACTAAACAGGCTAAATGGTTTATTATTATTTTTTTAGGCGGAAAACGTAGATGTGGACCAAAACTCAACGGATCTGATGGTAAGTTTTCAGATATAAAATATTTTTTATGTCAAAGCAATAAATTATTTGTCCACAATTAGTAAAACGATTAATTTGTGATAAAACATTATGGTTGAATAAAGCTAATATTTCCCATTCATCGTCGAAACATCCGATTGCATAAATTTTGACACAAGCAGGGTCAATTATCACAAGATGAACTTTATTGCTTTGCAAATATTTAAATTTCTTTCACTTTGATTAAATATTTTATGCACTAAATAAAACTTGATGCTAAACTTTAAAAGTTATGATCACTCAAGAATGAATGAAAAATTTCCATAATTTTACCTTTGACTTTAACATACCGAAGTTTCTGTCTCTATTGAAAGGTCCTTTCATGTTATGTTTGCATCAATTTCTTTGAATTATTATGTTTTAGCACTACTCTAATACGCGAACTGCATGAATGCATATTCGTTTTTTACCAATTGCATAAGTAACTGAATAAATTACTTGTATAAATATTTATGTGATAAATATATAACCCACGTCCTAGTTAAATTTTATCCGATAAATTTTAATACACCACTACATATTCTATACAATTTATTTTATTAAAAAACATTACCAAAGAAGAAACTAGACATTTAGGTTGATCAAACCATATATAACGCTCTTCCGTATATGACAGAAAATTAAACCAAAAGTCCTAATTTCCCGGTAACAAACAGACTATATATATATATATATATATATATATATATATATATATATATATATATATATATATATATATATATATATTTATTCTAGATAGAAATAATAAAGCTTATATTACTTGACAATCAATTCAACGCGATCTTGCCTTTCAGTATCGAAGTATCAATTGCAAAATATAGGAAATATCTTTATCACAGTTTTATTAACTCCTCTAGATGGGTTTTTTATTTTCTTTTATTCATTTTATAATCTTTTTAAAAAATATTTATTTATTTATTTATTTATTTAAAAATAACTTAGTAATGTGTTATGTTAAAATGAAATGAAAAAAATTGTAACTAAATATTGATGATAAAATTTAGAACTGTTTAGTCAAGCGCTTGAAAAGATCCCTTATACATTCTATGTTTTTAATTACAGATGACCAACAACAACAACAGCAACCTCCATCCGGTAAGTGGCTTTTTGCAATCATCTAATTTTGCATATTTATTTTCATAATAATTTATCTTCAAATTATGTGGTCTACTAGATCAAAAGATGTTATAATAATTTTAGAATGCAATTAAATAGTTAAGTAGATAAAGAAATGATACCACTTTGGTCTGCGAGGTTTAACAGTTATAATTTTGATATAACTTCCAATGAGTAGAAAGAAATGGGACGTTACTTTTTTAATTTCTTTAACAGAATATCTTATCTGTTGTTAATTAGTTTTACCAAATGAAAAAGTAAAATTTGACTCCTTGTCACTTGAAACTAAACGTACTAAAGTGAATAGAAATATAACATAACTGCATAGGTATCAATGTCATATTTTTTTTATAAAAAAACCTACAATGTATTTCTCCATTAATATAACCATCAATTTAAAACATGATTTTATATTTTGAAATGATTCAGTAATTTTACAATAAGATAAAAGAAAATATATCTAAATGCTGATGATAATAAATAAAAGGGGAAAACAATTTCAGCTGTAACTGCTCTGTCAAATCGTTAAAATTCAATAAATGACACTTAGACATTGAATATTTTTACAACAGATGATCAACAACAACAACAGCAACAACAGCAGCAACAACAACAACCTCCATCAGGTGAGTTTTTTATTGCATTTTCAGTCTATTATATTATTTTATGGTTAATAGAATAACTATAATAACAAAAACAACCTTAATCAGGAAAATCATTATTTGCAATGCCCTATTAAATCACTTCCAGCCAGCCTGTTTTATAATTGATAGAATATTTAGTTTTAGAGACCATCATTTGTCTTAAGCTAACAATGAACTGTGAGGAATGAACTGATTAGAATGAATTTCCGAAAATGTGCATATATGGCTCATAAAAATTACACAGGTATTTTGTTAATTACTTAGCATTTTTAGAAGACAGTTTTATTACAATACTTTATGAAATACGTGAGGTGTCTTTTAACATTAAAACTTTTTTTATTTTTGACAAGTTACAAAAAGAAGAATGTAACGAAACATTGTTTTTCTCTAGGAATGGCTCGCTTTCAGTTCTAGTTTTAAAAACTATTTTTCGTTAAGTAAAACAGAAAGTATTTTAAGCCACATGATCACGCTCGCGATGAGAAATGTTGTAAAAGTTCTCTGCTATAACATTGAAGTCACATAAACATGACGTTATCACATCTTGAAATAATCAAGTAACGTTAAAATTTAATAATAAAATTTGACGACAAAAGATTAAATATTTAAACATTAAAACATATTATCCACGCTTAAAAGACAACACCACACAGAAGCCGGTTTCATAGCCGAACAACATCCGTTTTGCCTTTTAATTGAATTTTTTTAACTCATGTAAAAAAAAAAACAAAACCAAACAAAAAAAAAACTTGTCCCGAAGTTACACAAAATAACAGAATAAATTACACAATAATCTAATATTTTAAGTCTACTTTGTACCAAAAAAAAAAGAATCCTTTTTTACTGAAACTTAATTAGCGTGTTACTTTGATTACGGCTATAACCTTGGTTAACTCTGACGACAAAAAAGTTAAGATATTTTAACATGTAATAAAGTCTACTTTGTACGAAAAATTAAAAATCCTTTTTCACTGAAACCTAATTAGCGTATTACTTTAATTACGGCTATAACCTTGGTTAAATTCGACGAGAAAAAAGTTTAGATATTTTAACATGAAAACATATTCTCCCATGCTTTAAAAGCAACACCACACGGGCGCCTTTTATTATAGCTGACCAACAGCTTTTCATTGAAAAACAATTTTTTTTCTGCATATTCAGTATACGGAAATGGATTTCAAAAAAAAACTTGTCGCGATACTACATTATAAGAATAAATATTAAAATAACTTAAAAATAAACATAATAATAAATAACTAGATAAGGATTATAATAAAGTGGTTAATTACTTTAATTTAATCTAAAACTGTTTAGTCAAATACTTGAAAATACAAACGGCACTCAGACATTAAGTATTCTCGTTACAGATGATCAACAGCAGCAGCAACAACAACAGCAGCAGCAACAACATCAGCAGCAATCCTCGTCCGGTAAGTATGCTGTGTTATAACAAATACCCCACAGTGTTATTTTAGATATAAGATAAAAATCAAACAATCATTACTCGACAATTTTTTGTAAAAGAATTTTGTTATGGTATGTTTGTTTTATTTATGTAAAGAAAATGTAGTAAAATATTCTAAAGCAAAATAATGACATTATAAACGTTTCATATTTTAACAAAAAAAGCTAAGCTGTAAGCAAAACAGCTAAACACTTAAACGCTTTATTTCTTTATTACAGATGATCAACAACAGCAACCTCAATCCGGTAAGAATTTAATTGTTATAATCTTTTTCGGCATTTTCTGTCTTACAACGAACCAAGCTTTTTTTCCAATATAATGCATAGCTACGCTTAAAACGGCACTCAAAAAGAAAATGATCATCACAATTGATACAAATGATGTCGGGGTATCGAGTTTTTTTATTTATTTTGTTTTTATATGTAGTGGATTTAACTAGCTAGACCGGCGGTGCTAACTTTTCCAGAGCATCGGTTTTTACTTACAAGCTGAAATTGCAAATGATGATTAACTGTTTTGCCAGTTTGAAATTGTGATTAATGCTTCTGTTTAATTTTTGGTAAAATGACTGAAGAAGATCTGAAGTAACTCAAAGTATACATAGATAATAACATACATGCATACGTTTTAACAATATTATAAAATAAACTGTTGCTTTTCGGAAAATAAATTGATTGTTCTAATGTCACATTGATATTATTAAAATTAATAGTTAAAATAGAGTTACTTATAACCAATAAAATACATTTTACAGTATTAAATAAAGAACAAAAAATTAAGTTTGTTAAGGAATCTAGTATCTATTGTTTATGATAAAGGAATTTAAACTAACGTAAGTGTATATGTTCTGACATTATCTTTTCCTTTCTTCAGCAAAACATTTTCTGTAATACCAGAAAGCAAAAAACGCGCATGGAAAATGAAAAGTACAACGCAATACCTCATGTCTCTTGGAAAAAACTTAGATACAATAAAAATGAAGTTGTGAACCTTTCTGACCTTTAAACCAGATATTTTTGTTTCAAATTATATTAACTAATGTTTTGTAAAAATATATTTGCAATACTATGTGTCGATAAATTACTGTTAATTGTTAATTTTTCAAATGTCTTTAATCTCCAACTGTATTACAGATGACCAACAACAACAACAACAACAACAACAATCTGCTCTCGGTAAGCCTTTAAATGCTATAGTTTTTACAACATATTCCGCCTATGATGTTGCATCTTTGTTGTAATATTACTAAATAAATAATGAAATTAAAAAAGAAAACAATATTACTGGAAAATATGTACTTACTGAAGATGAAAGAAAATCGAAGAACAGGAAACAACTAAAAATAAGTTATAGATATTAAAAAGGCTACAAAATAACAAATATTTTAGCTTGTTTATCACAAAACAACAAGGAAAACAAAATAAGAAGCATCAAAAACACAAGTGCATTTTCACTTTAATAGTTTTCATGGTCTTTAAAATGTAAACTTATTTTAAAAATGTGATAATAATAATAATAATAATAATAATAATGATAATAATAATTACAATATTAATTTTAAAAATAGCTAGTAATATTTCTATCCCTTAATACAGTTAGTGGTCAACAACAATTATCTGGTAGATTTTTATTATTGTCACCTAATTTAAAGGCCTTTATTAAAATGTGACATAGAGAAAAGCATATTGATTTGTTTTTTATGAAATTTGTAAACGCTTTATTTGTATCTAGTTTTACTGTGTGTTGAAGTTTGATGTGACCTTTTAGGAAACACCGGAAACAGTAAGCTATGTGCTTTAAAAATTACTTTAGATTCTAGTTCATCAATTGTTTTTCAAAACCTTTCTTCCTTTATGTCTTTAAGAACCATTTTTATTAGTCAAATTAAAAAAAGATAATAAAAAGTACAACAAGTATGCTGGTTTTTTTAAAATATATTTTTAGTGTTGAGGAACTAGCTTGTGTATCCATCTTCAAGTTTAATAAAATGGGTTATTTTTCAGATAAAAGACTGTTTGATTTTTTAGACGTTTTGGAGGAGCTGGAAGTGCTCAAAATGGAGGTAAAAACACATACATACATTCAATTATATAAAAAAGTGAAAAAATAATTTCTTTTAGTTTACACATGGTGGTTATAGTTAGGTAGACATAAGATGTTTGCCTTGGGGCATTTTACTTAGCTTTTGGGATAGTGATTTGAACATTGACCAGTATTTTTGTGTTTGAAATAAACGAATGATAGTTAATAAAGAGGTTTTTAAAAACCTATTCAGCAAGGCGATATTTCATTGTTATGTGAAAATTCGTCGGCTTTTTATAACGCACTTATTTTTCTAACGGTTGACCAGTGAAAAGAGATTCAAAAACTAAAGTATCAAGATACTTTCAGTTTTTAAAAAATAAATAGATTATATGATTTTCAAGAAAAAGTGTATAATAATAATCTTGATTAAAAGCTGAATAAATTTCTCCAAGGAAAAAAATTAACGGTGCTGATCTAATTCATGATGTTCCTAAACGACAATGTAACATTTGGTTCAACGATAAAAGCTCAAATAAATACAA
Source organism: Tegillarca granosa (assembly GCA_029721355.1). NCBI lineage: Eukaryota > Metazoa > Mollusca > Bivalvia > Arcoida > Arcidae > Tegillarca > Tegillarca granosa. Next base: position 12,299,500 of record CM056599.1, read on the forward strand.
AAAAACAATAATTTCCCAGCGAGATGTAGCATGTGGGATCTTATAATAGAACATGGTTACGTCATAAAAACCAGGTCATTTAAACACAACTTACAAAACGGTGAAATACGATAAATTATACATGGAAGTTCATTGAATTTGTCATTTTTGTCTTAGTAAGGGATACATAACACCATTGCGAAAACATCTTGATATAAATGACGGACAATTAATACAATTGGTCAGATTTCACTTTCGATTTATTGGCCCCGCGTGCGCATGCTCTCAGCTCATAATAATCATGTTAAACAATGACCAACCGGTTAGAGGATTCCGTTTATTTACAGCTAAAAGGAATAAAATTTCAAAAAATAAATTACATATTGTGATTAGAAGTTTTCTACTTCTTTTTTAAAAAAAATAATCTTATTAGAAAATTAAAAATAAAATTCAGAAAATTGAAAAACTTAATGCAGCTTAAAGCAAAATGTTAACGTTTGTGCTTGTTGTTTCATATATAATAAATATTTCCATTTAAAAAAATCCTGATGCTAAAAAGCTTAATGATTAGTATTGTAGAAATTAAAAAAAAAATCAGCTCTAAATTTTGTTTTGAATTTAGATTTTTTCTGGTCTTACTATAAATATTTTGGTCATAACCAGAAGGATAACTGCATACCACTGTAATGCAACAACTTATATACTATACTATTTGATGATTATTATAAATGATATGTATTTAGGCATTCGTTAAAGACAATTATATAAAATTAGTATTTTTTGTACACATTATGGTTCAAGATGAAACATAGATGTTTTTTAATATGGTATACAGGAGCAGGAGGACAACAAGGTGGAGCAGGAGGTCAGCAAGGAGGATCACGACAAGGAGGACAACAGCAAGGTGGACCACAAGTAGGACAACAAGATAGCCAAGGTGGAGAGGAAGGACAACAAAATGGATCAGGAAGGCAACAAGGAAGACAACAGCAAGGTGGATCACAGCAAGGAGGACAACAAGGTGGAGCAGAACGTCAACAAGGTAGATAGGGAGGTCCAGGAAGACAGCAACAAGGAGGACTGCAGCAAGGTGGATTACAGCAAGGAAGACAGCAGCAAGGTGGATCACAGCAAGGAGGACAAAGGCAAAGTGGATCAAAGCAAGGAGGACAAAGGCAAGGTGGCTCACAGCAAGGAAGACAACAACTAAGTGGATCACAGCAAGGAGAACCAGGTAGACAGGGAGGACAACAGGGTGGAACGGGAGGTCAACAAGGAGGATTACAGCAAGGAGGACAACAAATAGGAGGATCAGGAGATCAGCAACAAGGAGGTCAACAAGGTGGATCACAGCAACAAGGGGGACAGCAACAAGATGGTCAACAAGGAGGATCACAGCAACAAGAAGGATCACAGCAAGGAGGACAACTAGACGAATCAGGAGGACAGCAACAAGGAGGTCAAGTAGGATCACAACAACAACAACAAGGACAACTAGGAGAATCAGGGGGACAACAACAAGGAGGATCACAACAACAAGAAGAACAGCAACAAGGAGGATCTAACGGACAAGGTAGACAACAAAATTTTGTATTATATTGATTCAAATTTCTACATATTCAATACAAATTATTGTGGTTTTTTTTTTCTGAATTTGGGAAAGCTGTTTGTATTGTTATTTCAATTTTTTACAATAATGATTTAAAAGAAAAGAACAAACATTTAAAACAAAATGAATATATGGATCTATTATTTCACAGCCAGTAGTTTAAATAAAAAAATCATTTTTCAGGAATTGAATAAGCTTTAAAGTTGGATAAGAGAAATCACGGGCATATTTTCATTTTGGGAAAATAGTCCATAAAATTTGCATCAACAAATTCGAACGATTGCGTCGTGATTTTTATTTAAGTGTTTGAAATTCTTTACGCTCTTTTACCGCAATCAGGGTCTGTATTTAACATTAAATCAATAAAGTCGTAAGTCAATCTATGTGAAGATTTTGTTAGGCGTAGGTTCAATTCTCATTGATTATTGCATGACTTTCTCCAAATAGTGTTTCATTTTATCAAAATACTTTTATATGTGAGTTTAGTTTCAAACAGGAATTATTTACTCTTTCGTTTCTGAGAAAACGTTGTCATATATTCTTATAACTTTAACAGTCTATTGTTTTAATAGGTTTAATAGGTTTTAAGTGATAGTAAAATCAAATAATAGATAGTTTGCCTATGACTATGTCAAAATCGTTTGTTGTTAACCTATATTCTTTGATATCTTTTCAGCAAAAAGAATGTTTAAAGCCCTTATGAAGGTTTTGAGACAAATGGATGCACAGAGTCAAGGTACAATATATGAATAATATATAAATCGCCAATAAATTGACTACAGTTTAAATGTAGGTGACAAAATCATTTTATAAAATATTCCCTGAAGACTTTTAATTTTTATAAACAAAATTTCAAATTTCTATTACAATATTTCGACAGATTCTTATAAACATGCGAACCCGGCGTCAATAAGTATTGATTTTGAAATTTCAAATAAACGTGACAGTTCTACATCTCAATAAATATTGCATCTATATATTGGACGTCCACCATAGAGAATAAAACTATATGTCTCATGCAATATAACCGATTTATGATATACAACTAAACTCAAAGATAACTCAATCTTGATGCTAGATTTTAAATTTTTAAAACCTATAGTTTGTAATTATTCAGATATGTCCTATTAGTTTAAAAATCCCTCTGTGATTTCTCTAACGCAGCCAGAATTTTAATTAATGAATAAAAGAGAAATATTTCAAATACTATTTGGCAATATCCTGTTTTATTCACTACTAGAAAAACACGTTTTGAATGATTTACCAAATAAAATTAATTTGGTCAGAATATATATTGAATTGTAAATTTCACAATTGTGATAATTATTTCATAATGACATCCTTTCTCCATTTCAGGACAATCAACAACACCACCACCACTGCAGCAACAGCAGGAACAACAACAACAGCAACATCAGCAACAAAGACGTAGGTGGTGAAATATTAGGTATATTAACTTATCTTTAATCATTTCATATTTTTTCGCATTCATTGCATATTGGAAACTGCCCAGCCTCTACCAGTAAGACATATAGTCGGATCTGATTAGTCTGATTAGGATGGACGATCAATTATTAACTTTGACTAAGAAAAAAAATCTTTTTTAAAGAGATGAAGTTTTTAAACTATTTAAAAATTATATTTAGGTTTGGAAAATGGCAATGCGCGTGCATTCAATTAATTTATCACATTTACCCGAGAATAGGAAGTTTCTACGTCTATATAGCTTAATATATATATATATATATATATATATATATATATATATATATATATATATATATATATATATATATATATATAAAGTAATTAGTTAATGAGTAGGGCTCTCGGTGTCGCCCAGCGCAACCATCAACACTTCACACTACAATTTTATAATAGGAAAATCAAAATAAACAAAAAAAACTGATTTACATCCGTTGAATTTATATGTAAGCCATAATTTTAAAATTAGAAAATATATATTTTATTAAAGAATTTGAAGAGAGAAATATGTTGAATAAAGTATTTGAAGGATTTACTACGTTTCAATCCAAGAATTTAAGTATATAACAAATTTAAAAACAATATATATTAAATTACAATGTGTCTTATGTAAAATTTAACCTTGCAGTAAATCGTTTTTGATGTATACCTTTACACTCTATATATTTTATTTTATTTTATTTTAGGAGACAATTAAGTAAAGGTTTTATTTAAAAAAGTCCAAAATTCGATATAGAATAAGTTTCACAAAAATCATAATGTATGGATAAAGAAAAAGACAGCCAATGGACACAAAAGAATTCAATTTTTAACAACAAATATATAATATATTCTCTTTTTTCTCTTTTTTATGAACTCTTTGAATTATTTCTACTTTTTAACCACGTTAAATGTTTTCCCATTTTAATAAATTTATAAGTATTCTCATTTAAGTCTTGATTGTTTTTTACAAATGTATCGAGGAATACAGAATTATCAAAAGAATCTACGCTTTCTTTGCGTTGAAGATATAAAAATCCGAATCAGTAGATTAAGATTTTGATTGTGGTTTATAGGTTCTGTTGAGTTCTGGGAAATATAAAATAAACTCTCCATGGTTGATGTTTCCCGAGTTAAAACTGCTTAGCACTTAAAATATGCCTTATGATCGTTCTTTTTCTGTCATGCACTCTGTGACGTTCACGTGCTAACTTTCTTTATTACATGACACAATTAATCGAATCAAAATTTTGTTCTCGTAATAGAGAGTACCAGGGAGAGGTAGAACCAATTTCAACAATTGTAATGTCCTACGTTCTAACTTTCAATTTAACATGACGGCAACTTAAAATCCTTACTTTGTTGTCATAATGCAACAGGTTTGAAATTCGGCAACTGAAATTTTAATGTCTTGTACATGAACCAAATGCCGTTTAAACCTTCATCCTACTTGTCTGAAACCACTGAGGAACCGATATTTTTGATAGATTTAGAATGTTTCGGGTAAAATAAGAAAACGCGAAGTACATGTTTTTGCTCAAATTGGTTTTTAGTCTATACAATGTGATTTTTTCAAAATGTTATTTTTAAAATATCACGTAAAATAACGTAATGATAAACACAAACATCGCAATCCCCAAAACAAAGTTAACTCTCTAGAAAACTAGCCAATTCAGCCGGATGCACTTAAAGGGTAAGCACTTTCTGTTTAACTAGCTACTTCCACCACGTACAAAATCAAATTTGAGAATGAAAAGAATATGTTAATATGGGACAACATATTGTTTTATTTGTTTTATTAATATGGGACAACAGATATAACCAGTAAAACTTTGATACAACGACTTTATACTTATGAACAATGTTTTGTCGACGGCCATTAAACGTTTTTATGGTATTGATACTCTTAAGCCTAAGCTATGTAGCAGCATGGAGAATTAGTGGTATCTTTTATTTCGAGCTCACTAGCATACAAAATATTTACATATTCTTCAATTCTGTGGTTAATATTTCTACATGTGTAGATGAATGTCTTAGCGACTGTCATTTATCCCTCCAAATTTTATATGAATCAAGAAAAAAAAAACGGCTTGCAAAGGTGCACATTTTTTGCCCACTGTTATACTGATTGTTTATTGGAAAATTCTATTTCCAAATACAAGAAAAATGGTGTCTTATAAAACATTTTACTTATGGTATTATGTTGTATATTTTTGTTTCCGTCCATATGGTGTTTTACAAAATAACCAGATTCCCAGTTCAGCACAAATATTTATATCTTGTCATACCATTTTTGTAAAAGATAGACAAGTGAATGGTTTGTGTAGATGTTCTTTCAATTAAGAATGAGGGATAGTGGTGTAAAGAGAAGAAAACAATTTATTCTTTTTACACTTTAAAGTTTAAGAAATAAAATGTTTTAAAGATAAAACACAAATACCTGTTAAATTTGTTATGAAATATGTGCACATTTTAATAATAATAAAAATTATAAAGCAAACATAAGTAATTCCTTGGAATTTTAGAGAATCAATATTTGTTTTTGCCAGATGAGGAATAGACTTTAAGATCAAGTTTTCTTTGATTTAAATTAATTAATACCGAAAGACTTAGATCACACATATGATTGAAAAGAACAGAATTAAATAATAGTTATCGAAATAGGAATTCTATCGTTAGGAGGTAAATATATAAAACAAATGCCAATTAAATTTTGTTATGAATTTAATTTTAATAATACCAGGTAACTTAGAAAAATGAGTCTCAGGAGTTAGAAAATCGGCAAAACAATGTCTCTTGCACTTAAGTCGGAAAGTCTCGGCTTGGATCGTGGGTTTGATAATAAGTGTTTGCATTATAATTGGAGAAAAAACAAACCTCGTCTAATTTATATAATTTTGTAAATACTTTTGTTAAGAAATATCTATCAGTCAAGATGGTGAAAATTGTTTTAGTCAACAAATGATCTGACAATCGGATTCACTCAGCAATGTACGAATTCTTAGTTTGAAATTAAGCTTCTGTACAAAGTCATTGTAAAGTCAAGGAAAAAAAAAACTGTAGCAAACATTTTTAGAAAATAATTACAATGAAAATGACGTGAAAAGCTTACATTTAGTACAATACGAGGAGACAAATCTAGAAACCTTATAACAAATTTTCACGGCAATTAGGACCGCCCTGTAACATCCTGTAGTAGTTTATATTATTTTCTGTAGAAAAAATGAGCTTCAGAACATGGCCAGGAATTTAGAATTATGCTACCGTTAAAAAGCATTAAGATGGATAGAAATACTTGTCTAGTAATTAGTTTTCAAATACTCATTCAATTTTTTCTGTTTATCTGTTTTATTGAGGTTACCTTTTTCCGTTTAATTTTTGAAAAAAAAATCTTCATGAATATTTTTTCTTTCCAAAATAATCTGCAATCATGATGCAGATGAGAATTTATGTTTGTCGCAAAGAAGACAAAATAATTTACCATGAAATATTTTACTGCGTGATACACGTAATATTAATTCCTATTGTAACTATCGATCTATTTAAGCCATTACAGTTTTCTTTTTTTATAATTGTATCTTTTTATTATACCCAGAATTTAAACTAAAAATAGGGTAAGCCAAGTGCTAGGATTGGATACCTGGGTTCACCTGCTAAAATACAATAGGACAAAGTATAAAGTACAATACTCAAAGTAAAATATTTTTCCCTATATCATACATTGAATTGATTAATTTTTTTCTCTTGTAGTCTTAACAAAAGTAATGAAATAAATGGGAGAAACATAAACATTAAATATTCCGTACATAAATATTCTTAAAATACTGAACAAAATATACCCATATAAAAAGAAGCAGAAGCAGTAAACCAGTTAAATAGCACATCAATTTAACAGACTGGGCCTTTTGTAGTGGGTGTGTTTGCTTGCATGTGTGTTTGTGTGTGCATGTGTGTGTGTGTATCTTTGTATAGAAGTGCAAAAAGAAAAAAAGAAACATTGAAAAACACATCGACATTCATACACACATTCAATCCAAACAGTAAGGTATATTAGCAAAAAAGCAAAAAAGAAAGCAAAAAAGTGTAGTTGCAGTGAACTTGATAAAGTCAGATAACACAATAATAATATAATTTTTATGAGAATAAATTGGTGTAAATTGACCACCTATCTCAAGTTTTTTGTTTTTGATATATATATATATATATATATATATATATATATATATATATATATATATATATATATATATATATATCAACTTTCATATACATTGTATTGTTCAAGTTCTTTCTTGAAGGCAAGCAAGCAAAGAAGAGATCCATTCAGTTTTCTTCTGTAAATATGCAATTTAATCAGAGTTATTATTGTATTAAAAATATCATTTTTTATCTAGAGTAATGACTTGACCAGTGCTTTGGAAAATCCAAGGCAGAAAATTTTGCCAAAAGTTGTTAGTGACCTCACATTCCCAGTACAAGTGTGATATAGTTGACACTGACCGAACAAAAAGAACAAAGATTTGAAGCAGCAATTTTCATTTTCAATAGAAGATTATTTGTAGCAAAAATCCTATGCACAATTTTATACTGAAACCAACATAATTTTGTGTCAGGAGTTAGTTTTATTTTATTTATATTTATATGGTGCCAGTCAAGAGTGATTGGTTGCAATTCTGTATTCCATTTGTTTTGACTAGTTGGAATTTTCTGTATTTTTTCAATAAAAGTAGTATAAATAAGCTTGTGATTTTTGTATTGCTCAGAAAAATGTTGACAAACAATGACGATTTGGAAATAACTGACTTTTCAATTCCTTGCTTAAGTACCTTCCTTGCTTAAGTACCCTCCAAGAATCAAACAAACAATCTCTTAAACCATAACACAAAGTGATAGCTGGACTAAAATTATATTAACTAGAAGACTCGTTGTAATTCATAAAAGAACCATTATCATTAAACAAATCAGAGACTTGCTTAATTCCCTTTTCAAATCATTCTGAATAAAAAATACTCTTGTTGCCAATTTAACATTTGAATTGAACCACAGAGGCTCGCTTGAAATATCATTAATATTCATTTTAACTGAACCAATAAAATCAACCATTGATTCCATATCCTCATGCCAAAAGATATTTTTGGTTTTTGAAAGTTTTAAAACATAATTATCACCAAAAGATAAAACATTTTCATTAATATTCCAAAAATACTGACTTATAGCTGTCCATTTTGAATTTGAAAAGAGTAATCTGTAAATCCAAGACAGCTTAAGGGTTTTTATAAATAAATCTATGTGAACCATTTTTAAACCACTAACTTTATAATCGGATATAATAGTATGTCTAGAAATCTTATTATTCCAAATTCAATTAAAATAAATAATATTTTATAAATACTGGAGATGGTTTAGGAAGCGAGATGAAAAAATGTGTAGGCTTAGATAGAAAGATATTTTTACAACAGTTTTTCTAGCTACCAAGAGTACTTGTACTTCTTCTAGACTACGCAAATACCAATTGTTTGATTTCATGACGTTTTTCAGAGTAATTTATTTCTGCCATTCTACCAAAATCTGTACTGAATTTAATTCAATTTTCTCTGACCATTGTAATTTAAAATTTTTGCATAATATAGCTGACCTTCCTTTTTAAGATCCTATCCAGATGCAAATTATTTTTTCTATGTTAGGCTTTTGGCCAGTAAATTTTGCAAATTGGTCAAGCAAATCTAAAACCTTTTTAAGAGACCTTTCATCACCATCTAGAACAAGAGCAGTATCATCAGCATACTGCAATATTTTATACTCTTGATTGTTTATTTTCATTCCTTTTATTTCTTTGTTACACCTAATCATGTAGCCTAAAATTTCAGTACAAATTAGAAAAATATAAGATGAAATAGGGTCACCTTGTCGACAACCCCGTCCAATTTTAAATACATGAGATGTCACACCAAACTGATAGACACACAAAGTCGCATCATGAAGCAGCAAGATAAAGTATTTGATTAAATTTGGACCAAAATTAAAAAAACTAAAAGTATTAATAATAAAATTCCATGAGATCGAATCAAATGCTTTTTCAAAATCGATTAATATGGTTTGTCCTGGTGTATGATACTCATCTGCATAATAGATAAGTAGACAAATGTTTTCTCCAATATACCTTCCCGGTAGAAAAACCTTTCTGGTTTTCATGCATTAAATTTGCAATTGCCGATTTCAAACGATTTGCTAAACAGCTTGAGAGAATTTTATAGGATATATTTAAAAGAGAAAAAGGACGCCAGTTTTTTTTTTTAGAAACTCTCTAGGTTTGTTAATCTTAGGAATAATTTATATCATATCCTTGCGTTGGGTAAATGACACGATTCCAATGGAAACACTATGCATATATGAACGATATAAATACTTTTTCAAAACCTTCCAAAAAATTATAGAATTCGGTTGTAAAACCATCTGGGCCAGGACTTTTGTGATTTTTCATTGACTCCAAAGATTCAGATAATTCGCCTATTGTAATATTGCATTCCAAATGATCAACAGAGTTCTTATCAACTTTTGGTATGTCCGATTTTTCAAGATGCAGATCAAAGTTTGCATTCATTCTTCATCATTACTTGAATATAGGGTTGAGTAGAACTTAGTATTTCCTCCAATATACTTTTTTGATCAGTGATGATTAAATTGTTAGAATTCACAAGTTTGGTAACATTTTTTTTTATAAAATTCCTTTTTTTCTAGGTTTAAAAAAATAACTAATAGGCTTTTCACCTTCTATCCTCTTTGCTTTTGAGCGAACCATTAGGCCTTGTAAATAATCTAATCTAAATTTTTATAGTTCAAATTTCTTTGTCTAAAATTTCTTCTGTAAAGGAGTTATGGGTTTTGTCTGACATTTCGCATAAAAACTTAATTTGTTTTTCATGGTTAATTTTATCTTCTTCTTTTTTTCTCTTATTATTAGCACTATAAGGTATGGTCATTTATCTAATAATGAGTAAAATCATCTCAAAAAGAAGTTGATCATCAATTAAAGATTGTAAATCCAAAGGGTTAACTTGTTTTCTTTATTATAAGGAGTTATTACATACTCAGTTATTGTATTTAAAATTGAGTCTTTTACTTTTCCTTTTCCTATATATGTTTTATCATTTAAAAGAGAGTTATTAAATCTCCAACAACCATTACCTTTTACAAACTCTGAAAGTCTTAACTGTTGTGTAACAATTGAATGGTCGATTATATAACCAGGTAATATGTCCGACATTTCGAAAATAGCATTTAATTCATCTGCCATCAAAAATTAATCCAACCTTGCCGTTTTGATTTGATTCTTCTTATGCCAAGTATATCTTTTCTTTACTGGATTGTTTATTCTCCATGGGTCACTCAAATGAAATTGATCTTTTAAGTTCATATTTATTTCCTAGCTTTTGGATGATTATGTACTGAATAGTTAAAATTGTCTAGATCATAATCCTTCACAACATTCCAATCTCCAAATAAAATTGTTAATTCTGAGTCACAATCTAAAATGGTATTTGAAATAACATCAAAAAGTGAGGAGAGTCCAAAATCGGACCATACACGGCAATAAAGTAAATGTGATATCATTATTTATCTTAATTTTAAGATCAAGGTATTTCCCGTTTATATCTTTTTTTCTCAGTCAAAACTTTATATACAAAGTTTGAATTAAATAGAATAGCAACACCCCCCCCCCCCGGCGTTTGATCTGTAATTACTGAAAAAACAATCAAAACCCAATTTTGCTCTTATGAATTTTTCTTCAAAGTTTATTAAATGTGTCTCTTGAAGACAATAGATGGAAAAATTCTTATTTCTCAAGTAATGAAATACATCTGATCTCTTTTTGTCATCATTTAGATCTCTACAATTAAGGCTCTTTATTTTCAAATATTCACCTATTTAAATTCTGTATAATAATCAAATATTGGATAAAAAACAAAAAATAAATAAATAAGAACAGTAAGAGAAGTAATGTGACACCTTGTAAAAAAAGAAAAGGAAAAAACGGAAAATACCATGTTCAAAAATTGTCAAAAGAGGAAACATGCTGTAGTAGTTGTTGGGTCTATTAAAACATTCAAACACACATTCACACTTGAACAAAAGACTAAACAAGCAAAATTAAAACACTAAATGCATTCGAGTTTCAGGAAAATCTATGTATGACTCCTGTGAATAATATGAAAAGTTACAGGGAGAAGAAAAAAACAAAAAACTTTTTCAAATTTATCAATTTGTGATATTTTGCAATATTTCTAAGATATCTTACTATAGATTTTGTTATTTTGTAATCCAAAGACAAAAACAGACATCAAATTTATTGGGCTGCATAGTACTGTGATGCAGAGTATAAGAAGGAAAATACTTGAACCATATATGTACAAAGTCTTAAAAGGATCCAAAATATAATTGTTGACAGGGACAAATCAATATTTCAATGTGCTGAACATAATGAACGAGTATCTAGATAAACAACTGACCAAAGAGGGATAACTGCAGCTTTAATGCTCCTATAAAAATAATAACTTAATAAATAAATATTATATAAATATAACATTCATAAGAGGGTGATATTGCATATTTTCACCCTGAGGAACCATTGTCAACCTAGGCAAACCCTCTTATGAATGTTATATTTATTTTATTATGCCAAATGTCTTTCTCCAGATATTATCATAAACTGAGATTCTCTGTTACTTGAAAAAAATGATTACTATCTCAGGCTGGCCATTCACGGTTGTCTTCTGTCGTCTGATGACAGGTTGTCTTGATCAAGGAAACGCTTGCATTTGAATAAAATGTATATTAATTAAAGATCGTATCCATCAAACGTTTAGCTGCTTGTGATCGAAATGCGTTCGGTTGTGTGATTTAGGATTCCTTTTGCACATGTGATATTTTTTGTAATATTACCCGTTACCATAACTCCTTATTAATGTTACCCTGAAGCACGCGCGCCATTCTTTATTCTTAGTAAATCTAAGGGTGATATTATTTTATTTTCAAACAGTTAGTTATCCAATCAAATTACTTGAAAATTACATGAGGTATAATAACATATAATATATCAATTTTCTTTCTTGACCCTGTTTAGACAAGGAAATGGTATATAAATTGAAAAAAAAAAAACATAATAAGTTTATGAAATAAAAATTTACTTATGATATCAAAACTTAATTGAGAATGAAGTTTATTAAACAAACTTTGTCAATGGCTTGGTATTGTCATCACGAATCTCTATGCACACCTCTGATGTTTTCCCTTAATATAGTTGTCAAATTATACTCTCGTCGCAGTTTGTAGGCCTTCCTTGACAACGAAGCGCATTTAACTTTCAACTCGTTAGGGAGATCGGTACGTACTGTCATGTGACTTTCTTCCATGAGATTCTTACTATGCTTTAACACAAGGTTGCGCTCACTAAAACAAACAAATTTCACCAATAATGCATTTGGAGCTTCCACCTTGTACTTATTTTCGGGATTTTTAGGTATCCGATGGCAGTTAGAAATAAGAATTTCATTAAATGTATCTTCCTCGATCTTAAGATTGCTTACACAGAACTTGCTTTTTCAAAGTATACCAAGTCGTCCTTACTTTACTCTCAAGTTGTGCAATTTTATCAACTGATTTTTGAAATCTATTGATTACATCATCAAATTTGGTTTCGAAATTTTTAAATCTAGTATCAACTTTGGATTTTAGGGAGTCAAGACGCGACATGATCTTGTCACTGAAATTAACTATAAACTCTTTCATCTCGACAAAGAGCTGTCAACAGTATTGACATTAACTTTTACAGAGTCCGAATCACTCTTTGGGATTTCATCAACATTTGTAGTGACTATATGACTACTACTTTCTGAATTCTTAGAGGTATCAGTGCACACTTCCCCTGAAATATATGTATCACTATTCGTGGCCGTGGGGGCGCCATATTTGATGACATGGGCAAGCACACTATACTTTTACGTGTAAATTATGAATGTACGATCAACAGAAGTCATGGTTTAAGTTCAAAGTTACGCACGACTAGAGAAAACCTACGATTCCATCAAACCGGAAACCGGAAGTCTCATTACAGTTTTCTTGAATGATTTAATTATTGAACTTTAATTCTTTTGAAATAACATTACATGTATTTGTTGTTGAGTTGTTCAAAGTTTATCGGAAGTTTAAATCAAAAATGCATTTTGAAGATAATTTGAGATAGTATGACGAGTCTAACAAAACCAACTGTTTAAAAAGGCTGCTCCAGTTCTTGGTCATTTTGATCGAAGTGGCGTTGTTCAAAAATTGTCAAGTTAAAAACTATTATTTAATTAATAACCAATTAATAATGATATTATGCTTGTTATGGGGATAAATGTCTAATTTTACGCCAGTAATTATTACTTTCCTTAAAAATTATGCGAAGCTTCCTTTGAAGAAGTGTAATTGGATAAGCATAAATGGTAACTAAGAATTACATCATATTATAGATCAAAAGAAAGGTTGTACACTTATGGTGGAAACTATTTAACATAGAACTGTTCGAATTTAAATATTTTACCTTAAATTATAAAATAGTTTAACAATTTGAAGTTATTTAAAGTTTGCTATTTACCTTTGATATCATATATGTTTTTATACACAATTAATTTCTTATTACAGATGACGCCCAAACAGTCGGAAAGTATGTAATAAAAAAGATGAATGATGTAACATGAACTGAATCTTGTCCTAGTGTTAACAGATAACTCATAAAATCGATAACTAATTTAAATTTCACGCAGCAACTTTGTAAAAAAGTGAATTTTTTTAACTCTAATTTGTAATATATTTAAACTATAGTTTGTTATATTTTGAAGTGCTCTTTGATATAAACATATCTACATTCATGTTTCTCAGCGTCAGTTTGTTTTGATATAGGAAATTAATATATTTCTATCTATCCAAATATTTAATTATGGTCTGTACACTATTATCAATCAAAAAAAAACTTTTTAAGAGCAAGTGTATATAAAACCACTTTAAAATTGAAAAAATGTACATTTATCATATTCTAAAAATATTACTCAAAGCAATAAAAAAGAGGAATCATCATTTAAAATTTCTCTCAAAGCTGGTATGTAAAACAAAGTTTTATTAAATCCAACAGTCATAATATCATCCTTGAACGAGTTGGCAATTAACAAAATGTAAACAAATGAAAAAAGATAAATAGTGAATAATTCACGTGACGGATTTTGCACATTATTATTATCACTTTTTGTTGGGCTGTTTTCAGTGTGAACTTATAAATGTTGTATTCGGGTTTCTTTTGCGCTACTAAATATTTCTATAGATTGATCTTTATCTTCCAACTATCATTTTAACTACTGTTTAGTTTCAAACAAGTTGTTTTTATGGTACGTTAAATAAATCAATACCGAATGTCTAAAAAATAAACTTAGCGCATTTACAATAACCCGTTTACTTTATGTCGAGACAACAATATATCATCAATTCTACAATAAAGTCCTTTTGAAGATCTGCTTCAATTTGTATTTTTATGCCTGAAAGTTTGGTTCAAACTATTACTTCAAATAAATAAGAAAAGCTTAAATACTTATTCCTAGGATAACTTCACTTTAAGGGGAAAATGTAGGATTATGTCCATGACATATTGATCTAATTAATAATCATTGTAAATTTGTAATTTATCGCGAAACTTTATGGAAGGGAAATATTAGGGAATTCTTTTTTGAGTCATTGATATAAAAATTATAGTTTTGTAAAATAACCTTCACACAGAGGAAAATAGTGAAAGCATTTCTAAATTGTTTATGATATTGTTAATAATTTTGATGCCAATAATATTATTTCGGCTGTGCCTCAGGAAATACGAAACGCAGGACGGTCATACCATCCCGAATACCCCGGAAAAAATCCAGAATAACGAATTTATTACCACTTGGTCAAAATTCTGTAGAAAGGAAACTGATACTTAGCTGGGAATTTTACGTGTCAAAAACGGCTATGTTTACCACGTTGGCAACGTTTCTATGAGAGTTGTTTCCCTTTAGCCGTAGAATCGAAGTTATCACACTTTTATTTTCTAAACGACAGACATAAAATTTGAGTTTTAAAATATTCCGTAATGTATGGAACTAAAATCGTTTTTATTAATTTTGTCGGTTTTTTAAGATAAGCAGGTTAAAATAATATTGCAATGTTTGAAGCAGGACAAGGAGGCGGCCATTAATTGATAGGTAAGCCCCTCCGTATTACCCGTTCACGTGGTATCCGTATTACCCGTTCAGGGATTCAAATACTATAAATCTGCTTTTTAGAATTGTATAAGTTATTCTTCTGGCACTCTGGTTTTCTCCACCATCCCTGAACTGACCGCCTCGATATAAATGAAATAATCTTCAGTAGGGCGTTAAACACTAATACATAGTGTTCCTAGAAATTATACAGGAATTCTGATGAAAACCAAATTTCTAAAACTATTCATTAATGACAATGAATACACCAAACAGTAGTTATATTTTGTTAGTCCACTATTGTCCTTCTTGTATTAAACAATATCCCTCTGCAAAATTAAAATGAATCTAGTGTTCATAAACATTAAACTGAAACATTTTATGAAATGGATCGATACCCACTTTGAGATAGTGAGGTTCAATTGCTTTTGATTTTCCATCCAGTAACTAAGCAATAACTTTTAACATACTCAAAATTTAGAAATAAACAACTTTCAGTAAACAGGTGTGAAAAGTAGCATAAATATAAAGAGAAAATAGGACCATTGTAAAATACTTTGATATACCCGAAAAAATATCGACAAACCTTAGACAATTGTATTTTGCAATCGGATAATTGTATAATTACCAAATACATACAGTAGCACGAAAGCCTAATGGGACTCGGTTTGAAAAAAAAAATCGCATAATAAGGCGTAACTTCTTGTGTAATAACGCGTAACATATTACGTAATAACACTTGACTTTCGTGAATTAACAAGTAACTTTCGCGAAATAACGCATTATTTTCGCGTAATAACGCATAACGTTTTAAAAAGGTGACTTATTTTTTTATCAGTTTTTTGTGTCCTTTATTTACATCTTTAAAATTAAAAATGAGATCGTGTGTTTGTGCTATCAAGTTGACAATATGTTTGCTTTGCAAGTCTACATCTGAAAAAGTGCTTTCTAACAGTCGACATAAATCTAACTATATATATATATATATATATATATATATATATATATATATATATATATATATATATATATATATATATATATATATATATATAATGTTGAATAACATCCAGATCATAGACAGATCAAAACTCTGTAGTTTGTGGGGAGGGTCAATATTCAACAGGGTCAATTTTCAACGAAATGAGTTCATAATTTGTCGAGAAAAAAATATCAACCTTTTTAAAAATGACCCGGCCTGGTTTAAATTTCACGATTTTTGGTCTCAATTTTTAAAGCATCCCCGGTTCAATATTCAACTTTCAAAAATGAACTGCACCCGGGTCAATTTTCAACCCGGGTCAAAATATTTCATTACACCGGATCTTGTACGGCTATACATTCACATGAGAAAATTATACAGTAAAAACCCTCTTTTCGCTTATGCTTTATTTGGCAACTTCAGGCCTTCTACTTAGTTTAATTAACTATGTTTTGTTTCCAAGTTTGCTTACTATGTTACGTCACCATTAAAAAATATTTGCAAATTGCCTTTGATTGATTTTGGAAACATTTTGAGCAATTGCTTAGCGGGTTGTCCTAATAGCTCTTTTTTAAAATTTTTATTTTCATTTCATTTATCCATTTATTATTATTATCATTATTATTATTATTATTATTATTTGGTCATCTGTCAACATATGCTGGATCCAACGGCTTTGGCAATATCAGAATCGTATATCTGCCATCATCTATAATTATTTTCCTCTCTTTTGAGACATTTGCCTTGCCTGTTAAAGACACAGGTCGACAAAACTTTGTTGCATCTTTGATGGACTCTGTGCCAGTCAGAAATTTCTTTCTCTATCTACGAATGTCTTATAAGATACCGTATCAGACATTTTTTATAAATATTTCGTTGAAAATATGTGTATTCAATTAGATTTTGAACTAAACTTTTGATTTTGATTTTTACGCAAAGATGCATATCCCCAAGCAATGACATTTCGTTACTACAATCAAAATAATTGTTTAAATCTTGTCATTTTTTACATAGTTTTTTCATAAGTAAAGGTTTGACCTTATTTTAATATATATTCTATTAAAAGCATTTGTTGTATTTTTGAATTCAATATTATAAAAGTTACTGTTACATGTGTCATGTGCTAATTTTTAATTTTTATGAAATAATACATTCAGAAGTAGTACATTATTTCATAAAAATTCAAAAGTAGCACACGACATATGTATTAAAACAATCCGAACTATGCTTATTGTATTCGGCCTTAAGTTTCCTGGTTGGAAGTGTTAACTGATTTAACAAGTTTTAAAAGTTTTTACCTTGCTTTTAAGATTGTAATTTGGCCACATAATGGTATGTATGTGATTAATTCAAATAAAAAAATAATAAACCAAAAAAGGAATAATTTTTAGAATTAAGTTTAAATTATGGTATAATTGTTCTTTTAATCTGTAATATAAACGATGAATGTCATAATACAATATTTTCACATAAGTGGATAGTAAAGACTCCCGTCAAAAAGTAGCTTCCATTTTATCACTGACACTACCCAAAAGAAATATGTAGTGAAATGCCCACTGAGAGACTTAAAATTTATACAACTACAAAGTAATATATCGATAATTTGATATTTTGGGTACATAGAAAGTCCATTAGGCTCGTTACCTTTCTTGTCTGCCTTTCTAAAATACAATGTATATAACACTTGATTAAATGTGCTTAGTTTGATGCTTTTGCAGCATATGTTCCCTACGTGGGGGTAAGCTCACTGTGGTGACATAGCTATGGTGGATTATACTAAAATAGTGACATAGCTATGGTGGATTATACTAAAATGATACTTCATTAGTTTGGGCACGCTGGAGCATGTGTTTCAATGCTTTGGGTAGGTATACCTTATATTTACATTGCCTATTTATAGTATTACAAAATGATTTTCACGATATATTTGGCACAGTTAAACCCTTAATTGATCCAAACATTTTGCTTATATAAAATATACTGTACTATATATGTTCTTAGTCTTATACTTTTAGGATATACGTTCTCATGTTCTGAGGGCATACTATGAAGTGACATAGCCATTAAACAGGTTACAAATTAAAATCATGACTTATATGTCACAATGAAAACTTCAATTCGACTCAACTTTTCACTACCAGACTTTATAAAGTAAACTGTTTATATACGTCTTTTTGAATGAAGCATAATATTTCTAAGTTTTCATGCTAAATATTCTCAAAGATGTTAATGGTATTTTGTATTTTAAATAATTGATATAATTCTTAACTGTTATACAACAAAATAAAATTCTAATCGAATGTTGACAAAATAAAAGTTACATGTCATAGATATAAAAGAATGGGGTTTTTTAATTAATTTATTAAAGAAATCAAGTGTGCACACTTCATAATGCTACGCGCATTATGAAGTGTGCACACCGTTTTTCATGTTATGACTCAATAAACTTGTTAAAAACACAAGTTATTCCTTATAATTTAATTTTAAACACTTAAACTGAAACGTAAAACAAAATGCAATGTTTTGTTTTTTTAATCTTGATTTTTTTATGAATTAAAAAAATACTCCGCGTTATCAACAAACAATTTCAGCCATTGAAATGGAAAGAGTAATTACGTCACGCCATTGACGTTTAGCGTTGCTATGGTTGCGTATTTTATTGGAGTATAACATGAAAAACGAGCACGTGCACTTACGTTGTGTTTGTGTTGCAGTATGATATAACAGAATTTAGAAATAAATTATTTTCTTGTTCACTCAAATTACAATTTACAAAGGTTTGAAAAATAGCTGTGAGGCCTGTAACAACATGTCAACTCTTTCTTAAGAGACGTCAAGGTAAGATTATTTATTCCAATCAAAACCTATAATAACGAGTTATATATTTCAGATACATGTACATGAACATCTTTAAAATTTTAAGGTTTGTCCCAATAATAATTAGACAATTGACAGGTAATAGAACGACGTAATTACTTAATGTGTACATTATTCTCCTACTTAGTTTTTTCTTTTGTGTAACTAAACTGCATTAAATGTAAAGTATATCTAATTACTTTCTTAAAAATGTTAGCTTTTCTTTTTCAATATCTCGTAATACTGTGTTTCCAAAATGATCCTTCGCTATGAACAATTGTAACAGCAGGGAGGAAACACCTGAAAAAAAACACATCCTCACCGAGTGCCCCGGCTGAGGATCGAACCCAGCCCTTCTGGGTGATAAGTGAGCGCTCTACCACGAGGCTAAAAGATCCGGACCAGATCGTCTGGCAGTAAATCACTCTATTATACCTACACAAACACCACGACTAGCTCAGTTCCGCTACACAATTATGCTGACGTTATTTTGTCATACCAAAAAATCTCGAAAATAACAGAAACATCGAAAAACGAGTTATCTTAAGCCTTCTTAATTACAATAGGTTAGAGGATTTCTCTAGGCACTTTTTCACCCTACCTTATCTGACGGCCAAGTTATGTTAAATAAATCATTATTCCCACCGCATTCTGCTCTGACAGACCATGCTGAAAGAAAGTTTGTCAGTTAAGAAACAAAAAGGTCGGCGATTTTATCCTGTCACTCCGGTTTTCTCTACCATCCAAGAACGAATTACCTGTAAGGCTTTACTATGACGTTATATATGATAATTTCCCTCCACTCCATCCAAACAATGAAGTAATTCACCTATAGTAAATAGGTGAATAGTAATAGTACAATTGCATGTGGTATGAATTTTTAAGGATAGCTTAGAAGATCCTCTCTCTCTCTCTCTCTCTCTCTCTCTCTCTCTCTCTCTCTCTCTCTCTCTCTCTCTCAAATAAGGAGAATTGTAAAGGATAATTAATTTCGAAATCCTAATTACATTTATATTATAAAGAACCACTGCGGTAGCTAAGTTAGAACAGTGCTCGCTCCGTAAGTGGAAGGTCGTGGGTTCGAACCCCGACCGGATCTGACCCAAGACTTGAAAGTGGGTAGTGACTGTTCTTTCGCCAAGCACTTGGCATTACGAAATGAAAATCACGATTCTTTCGGATGGAAACTTAAAATAAACGAGGCCCCGTGTCACGGTAGGCATGGCACAATAAATAACCCTGCTGTATAATGCCATCAGCGCAACGTACAGGCAATATTTCTGCACTTTCGCCTACAGCTGGTGACGTCTCGATATAAGTCAAATATTCTTGACTGGAACATTTAACGCCAGTACTCTACTCACTTGGTTTTAGAAAAAAGTTTAACAGAAATGGCTAAAACAAACCTTTTCATTAAAGTATTTTCACGATTTTAAAAACCATATATTTTCTAATTTATTGCACAATCACAAGGGAACTGGAATATTTTCATTGTTAAGATATACACGTATAAACAACATAATAAATAAACTTTTGAAACTTCATCTGTATGCGGTTACGCAATCTTATATTTCAAAATAAGTTTAAAATTTCTACGTTCATTTAACAAATATAAAAGAACGGGTACAGTGTGATTGTAAACATACATTTATGTACGTATATATCCAATATATTAAATAAACTATGTAGATTGTATTGAAACACAATAGTTAAGGAATGTGTTTACAGAAATTTAATTAAATTTAAATATAAAAGCAGTCGTTGTTGGATGCCTAATATCGTGCATACGGACTTGTTATCTTAAGGCGTTGTCTGTTTGCCCACCTGTGTTTTCTGTCCGTTCATACGTGGTAATAGCCCTACAATACCCTTACCCATTTCTTAAACGGTATTTTATTAACCTTAGAGTAAAAATTTGTCACTTATATACTAATATCAAAACTTTTTACTTCTATCGAGACGATCAGTTAAGATATTTCATAAAAAATAATTTTACGTTAAATTGTACATGTAAAATTGAACAATTGAAAAAAAATAGGTCAGATTCTCACATTTGACAAAATGACACATTGTACAAAAGTTGCTTTTAACTTGATCAATTTTGGTACAATTTTCGAAAAATAAAATCGGCATTTCACATTTTGATCAGCTAATCAGTTTTTGTAAGAAAATCTTCACAAAATTAAGAGTAACATTTAAGCATAGTGGTTAATTTTATTACTTTTTCGCGATTTATCATGCCATTCTGAAATCTTTTTATAATACAAATATATATAAATATTTTCATATTACAAATTCGTCAACATTTTCATAATGATAACAATTTGAAGCAATTTGTTAAATATTCCTCCGGTTATAATTTTGGGATGTAAGTAACTGTTCAAACATGGTCGAGGGTATAATTAAAATCATCGAGGAATGGTAAATTCACTGTTCCACTGTCTCATCGACAACGATATTTTAGAGGATATTAGATAATCACATGCGCGAAACGATTGGCCGTCATTTGTCCGACATATTTATCATGTGTCGGACTATCGTAGACTAAAAACGGCCGATTACTGCATTGGGATGTAGTTATTTAACTTGGCGAACGTGTAACAGCGATACAAAACATAAGACACGCTCCATGTTCGGTTGCAACATACTAAAGTGGTAAAAATTAGACGTTTCTATTACCTAGCTTGTCAGTCTGCGTTAATGGGTTAGGGAAACGACTGATTTATCTAGTGTAAGGATAATGGACGAAGGGGAATAGTAGTTAGACTGCGGTACTGTCTCAGTGTACTAGCATCTTAAAGTTGGCATCAGTTCATACTAGTCACTGCAGTCCAGATATCCAGACCCCTTACTTTATCCAAAAAAATAAATGAGGCATTAGTCTTATAAATGTTGGTGTCATGAAATGACTGAAAATTGTTAAAACAACGTTTAAAACCAAAAAATAATCACTCAGTCTAAAATTAAGATATAGTGACCTGTAACAGTCACTTGTAATTGGCCATGAATTTGGACATAATATCCATGGTTCCTGCTTATTGTAACTACCCCATTTTCTCTGTACACTATAAAATTTTATTAATATTATCAATAGCCTGAGGAATGGTCATATCTCTTGCTGCATATGGACACTTTTTCTAGCAAACCACATTCTTGTTGTCGCAAACTTTAGCATCAAGTCGTGCAGCCAGAAATTGAAATTCATTGTTGATAACAAGATCATAATCATGAAAGTGGTTGTTGTTGATCGATTTTTCAACAGTATATTGTGCTTTTGCTGATTTGCTATTTATACAATATTCTGTTTCTGCAACAGTAACTGTACTTGCTGAAAAAAGAGATTTTAGTAGAGCATCTGTTGTTGTTTTTTCATACATGACACTACTTGATGCATTTAAGACGCTGTTATTCGCTTGTGCTGACGTCTAGTACTCTGCTCTATCTTAATACTGTTTACAGGATTAGATTTTAAACAATTGTACAATGATGGAATTTAAACATTTGTATCTTTTTTGGAAAGTACCATTTTCACAGGTCACAAATTCATTGGTGTTGAATTTTGATACATTGTCTAGTGACTAAAAAACAAAAATGTTAATTTATCTTATAGGTTCTCCATTAGCTCTGTTGTCTGCTGCAGCAGAGATTAAAGAATTGCAAGAAGAACCTAAATCAAATGAAGAAAATCTACATCACCATAAAGTCTTGAAACTTCAGTCTTTAGTAAAACCTAATCTATAATGTTGATTTTTTGCCTTTAACTGTTGAAACTGTCTGAAAACAAAAATCAAAATTATAAGGATTATTTGTAGTGTAAAATATGAAACGTATGTGAAATAACTAGTTTTTAACTCTGAAAATGTACCCAAGATTTAGATATAGTTAAAAGTAACTGTTCTTGAATATCTTATTTTTTCTTATGACTTTTATATAATATCTTTATTGTATAAAGATCTATCAAAGGAGTAGTGCATAAACCGGATACTATAACATTATTACTATTGGCGCAGCATGTTGAAGAGCGAATCAAAGAAAAAAGGTCTAACCTGCTTGAAGCTGTGGATCAAAAAGTAAAAAAGTGAATTATAGTATTGATATATCAGAAAGATTTAATACTTAAGGTCACCGGACTGTGACCTTGAATGAGGGTAAATGTCGACCAGCTTCGCAACCTAAGCAGAGCTTTATGCCTTGATGCTATATATCAAGTTTCAAGTGAATTCAAGCCCTCTTGTTTGTGCGCGGGAAAAGCTCACTGCTTTATGATCTTTAACATGTGTTATCGTTACCAGCTCTTACGCAAAAATCTAAGGTCTTAAGCCTTTTGTTTCAAAATGGAAGATGTAAAAAAAAAAAAGCTACACTACTCAATGTCACTGTAGCCCTGAATATAGGTTCGCTAATTTTGGAGAAAAATTTAAGACTTTTCTTTACTTTTCGTTATATGTATGTAATATTTTTATGATACGTCATGTTTTTGAGCAGTTATCATGTGCTGTTTATTTTTGATAGTCAATATAATAAGTATTATATAATTCATTTCATAAATTAAGATTAAGCTTGGCATTGCATCCGGAACAAAAAACAACACATTTGAAGATGAAAAGACTAACCGTATAGCAAAAATGAGCTCACTTGCAAACTTTGTAAACAAGGTATTTCATCTGAGGCTTATTCTGGAAATATTTGTATATACTATTTTTCAACCAAACTTTTGATTTTGATTTTTCCGCAAAGATGACTATCTAAACGAAATTTAATTTCTACAATAAATCATAATTGTCAAACTCTAGTAATTTCTAACATGGTATTTTTATAAGTTAATTTTTGACCTCATTTTAATGCATTTAATAAAAAAGCATTTCTATTATGTATGTATGTATGTATGTATGTATGTGCGTGCGTACATGCCTGTGTATTCAATATCACAGATTCTAATATTTTATCAGTTACTGATAATGTGAATTTAATGCTGCAGTGATTTTAAAAAATAATTGACTTCCTTCTTCACTCAAACTGTAGTTTACAAAAGTTTTAAATTAGTTTTGAAAGCCTGGCTTGTAACAACATGTCAACTCTTTCTCAAGGGACGTCAAGGTAAGATTATTTAATCCAATTAAAATCTGTAATAACCATATTTCAGATTTACATGTAAATCATTTAAATTTTAAGGTTCGTCCGGACAATAATTAGACAATTGACAGGTAATACGACGACGTGATTACTTAATGTTTACGTTATACTCCTTGTTCGATTATTCCTCCTGTGTAATTATAATACATTCAATTTAAATGTATGTCAAATCACTTCCTTAAAGTTGTAGGCTTTTTACCTCTTTATCTCGTAATACTGTGCTTCCAAATTATCCAACACTATGAAAAAATTATCCTGACGTTATTTTCTCATTACAAAACATCAATATAATATCGATAGGCGAGTTATCTTGATCGTGATTACGTATGACAGTTTCCCTTATATCGTTGGTTCAAGGTTCACCTTCGAAAGTTTATAGGATTTCTCTACTCACGTTTTCTTCATTCATACCAGAACTGAATGTCGAGTTTTGTGAAATAAATCATTACTCAACTACATTCTGCTCTGACATATCAAGAAAGTTTTTTTTTAGTTCAGTGTAAGAGATCAGTGATTCTACTACGCTCTTCCTCTATATAAAAGAGAAATCTTGACTAGGTCTCTTTCTCTCTCTCTCTCTCTCTCTCTCTCTCTCTCTGTCTCTCTCTCTCTCTCAAATAAGGGGAATTGCATGTAATAGAATAGTTTGGTATTGTAAAGACAAAACAGATACGGCTTAAAACTTTTTACTAAAGTATTACACGATTTTAAATCCATATAATATTTATGCTTAATGCACAATCATAAAAGTACTTGTATTTTCATCGTTAAGATATACACGTATATCCAACATACTAAATATACCTTTAAAACTGTATACGGTTACACAATCTTGTATTTCATCTGTTTAAAATTTCTAGGTGTATTTCACAAATATAAAAGTATTGGTATATAGTGTAATTTTAATATACATATATGTATGTATAAATTAACTACGCAGAATGTTAATTTTTAATAGTTTGATGAATGTGTTTACGAAACTTTTACTGAATTTAGAATATTTAAATATCAAAATAATCTATGTTTATGCATAATATTCTGCTAATTTTAACACTGATGCACACGGACTTATTATGCATTGGCGTTGTTTGTTTGTCCACCTGTATGATTTCAGTATGTGTTTACTAATTTTTCTGCAGGTTTCTTAAACCGTTTCTTAAATATAAGTCAACATTTTTTTATATCAAAATATTTATTTTCAAAATATATAAGATTATTCAATAATACGTCTTTAAGTTAAATTTTGATATTTTTATCAATTTTTCTGTTATTCAATTTCTATCCCATACCAAAAATTCCCTTAGGTATGAACCATGATAAAATATATAACAAATACCTGCTAAATTTTGATGTGCCATATGTGCACATTTTGGAAAATCATTCCTCATCAGTGACACTAGCGGACGAAAATTGTGATAGATAAGAAAACATAAGCTAAACAGTTGAAAAATAATTAATCTAAAGTTCCAAAATTATATGAATTCCAAACTAGAAAAGGAATGCTTTGCATGAGGGAACAGACCTTAGTTTTAAATAAATTTCAAAACTTACGACGGTTGAAAATTTTGCTAAATGGTATATTCTGAAAGCACAAAGTACTGCCTACAGAGTACTGAGTTTGATGTGAAATTTAAATTGCGAATGTATTTTTGTTTGAAGCTGCATTAAGTTTTCCAAAGAAAATAATAAATGGTGCTAATCTAATTAATGATGTTCCTAATGAACAATGTTACATTTGGTTAAAAAAAGCTCGAATAAATACAGAAATTACAGTAATTACCCTAAATTTTAACCAAATAAAAAGGAATAAGTAAATGTATGTTTCATCCAAACATTATTTTTAAAAAATCTATTATGGCTGTTCAATATGTATTGTTTATTATACCACAACGCAATAACGCAAAATTTACTGGTGATAATAAGCTTGAATAGTTCTTTTCAATTCTTTTTCAACAATAAAAACAAATTTGTTTAGCTCTACATACTTTAAAAATTAAAGCCGTTTTAGTAGAGCCAGTCGTTGACCACTGTTGCAAAAATGGTTTTGAAAAGGATTGAAAATATTAAATAAATTAAAGCTTTTGATAAAGTATATGTAAACTGAATTGGGAACGTTTTTAGGTTTGATAATTTATCTTATGATACAGTTCGTAATGGAGAAAGACCTTTCTGACTCGCACAAATTCCGTCAAAGATGCAGCAAAATCTGGCCGACTTGTGACTGCAACAGGCAAGGCAAATGTCTAAAAAGTCAGAGAAATAATTGGAAAAGATACCAGATGTACATGTACGATTCGTGATATTACCGAAGCTGTTGACATATAGCTATAGCGGACGCATTTCATTTAGAAACGTATTTTAAATGTAAGAAAGATTTCTGCTAGTTGGATCCCACATATACTGACAAATAACCTAAAAAGGGTATGAACACAAAACATTAAGCAATTGTTCAAAACGTTTACCAAATTTAGTCAAAGACATTTGCAAACATGTTGACGAAACATTGGTTCAATATTTCGAACGAGTTAGAAAAACTTGAAAACATATATGTTTAACTTAACACGGTAGAAGTCCTATAGTTGCCAAAAGAATCACAAGCATAAAGATCGTTCTTTCTTTTTATATTCTTCTCATGTGATGGTATAGCCTTGAAGCAACTGGTGCCGAAAGGCAAAATGTTACAGGTTGGTATAAAAGCGATGTTATACTAGAAACTTCAAGAAGTTTTATCTTAAAAGACGGCCTGTGTCAGAATTTAGGTATGTACGTCATGATAATGCCTCATCACATTCATATCAGCTTATGAAGCAATTTTTTAAGTCGGAGAGGGTTACCGTCTTATCACACTGGTCAGGCCAACCAGATCTAGCCCAACCCGACTTTTACCTATTTCCAAAAATTAAAAAGTTCTTATCTGTTCCTCATTACAAGTTCCGACAAGCCCTTGGCTTAGCCAACAGTCAATGCCTCAGAGGTCTACCTAATTAAGCGTACCTCTTACATTTCCAAAATGGGCTCAAAATTATGTATTTCAAACCGCAGACAATACTTTAGAAGGGATGTAATATGCATTTAACTATTTTAGTGGAATGCTTTTAAAATATAATACAATACACATTGTAGACGAACAGCATTTGTATGACGCAATTTAAAGTCTGTAATACTTTATAATTTACTTCCTTGTCTACTGACAAAAAACTTTAAAAAAGTTTACGGTAATATTCAGGTCTACTAGTAAACCAGTTAAGATAATTTTGAAAGGAACTTCAAGGTAAGGTTTTTTGTTTTAGAATACATAGTAACGAATTTCACTATATAAAAACAAATTTAGGTTATACGTTTCTAATTTAAAATTTTCGGGATTTGTTTGGAAAGTAGTAAGAGAAGGAATAAATCAGTGTCTAAGCTTAGATTTTTTTTTCACTTATATCCGAACGGTCATAGGTGGATGAAAGTGGAGCACCCAGAAGAAGACTACCGATCGTCTGCAAACGAGCTGCAAACTTTCACACACTAGGATATCGCGTAGGATTCAAGCTAAGTCGACGGGGTGCACTATGATCCGTAAGACCACTCTACCCTCAAGGCTTCTTAATTAACGCATAATAGGTCGACATGAGTTTAGATATATTCTTTGCTGAAACACTTTCTTAAGATGTTAAATCATACCCATGTGTAAAAATATTAAATATTTTGTAAGCAATCAATGTAAATTTATATCTTGTAAATGTATTTTATCAAAGAAATTCTGTGTATACTTATTTATATGTATATTAATTCTAACATGACAATTTATGCGATTTTAGTGTTTGTTTTATTATCAACTAAATAAGTTTCTTACACAGAGATTATGAAACTACCTAGATACAAGCGTCATATGATTGTTGTAAAATAAAATGATCAAAAATGTGCTCATTACAATAGTTATAACATGAACAATTTGATATTTTTTACTCTCTCTCTCTCTCTCTCTCTCTCTCTCTCTCTCTCTCTCTCTCTCTCTCTCTCTCAAAAGAAAACTATAGAAACTTGGTTTTATCATGAATTAAAATTAAACAGAAATGAATTGAAATGCGCACTTAGTCTAGTTTTAAACGGTTACATAACTCATATTACAAAATACATCTTTGTAAAAACCTTTTAGGTACATTTCACAATTATAAAGACACTTGTATATTGTCAATGTAAATAAACAAATTTATAGGATATATCATACATATCTAATAATAGAATATAGATTAGAGTTCTCCACGATCACAATAACGTTATTGAATTCTTATGTTTTGTAACTCTGGTAAAAAAAAGTATAACAAGACAAGTAAAAGTATTATAAATTGCACAAAAACATAACAAAATACCTGTCAACTTTATAATCTACAATCCATAATTAAAATATTTGTTTAATTTTTGTATCCTGTTATTTTATTTACTTTAATAATCTAAGATCATACAAATATTTTAAATTCATTGTTTTGTTTTGCAAATGAATTTATTATGATTCACGCACATTCGCTTATTTTCGGAGCCTCGTACACATGATTTAATAATTTTGACAGCTTTTTTGGATCTTTTAAAAAATTTCCGCATCCATTCTAGACCTTTTATTAATTATATTGCTTTGGTGCAAAACAAAACTAGGCATAAAGTTTTCCTCTGATTCTACCGACCAGTACTGGATGTACACATTGTTCTCCGGTGTTACTAACCGAGGATAAAGACAAATTGATGATGAAATGTATATAAGCATAGCATATTAAGATTGTAAAAATATTCAAACTATGAAATAGAAAAATTTCATTCATAACAAATTTTACAGTATATTCAAATATATATCCCCTTGGTTCTAGGTTCGCTTACGAAAGATAAGAGGATTTCTCTACTCACTTCTTCTTCTTTATCATACCAGAACTGACCGTTAAGTTTATGCTAAATAAATCATTACTCCACTACATTCTAATCTGACAGACCAAAAGAATTTTTTTTCAGTTCAGTAGCAGAGATCGGTGTAGCGGTAGCAGTAGTGGTGATTTTGTCCAGGCTCTCCAAGTTTTCTCACTATCCAGAAACTGCCTTTATATAAAAGAGAAATCTTGACTAGGTCGTACTACCTAAGTATTCCTCTTTCCTACAATCAAAACGATGGGGTAGGCATAGTTTATTAATTTTGAAACAAGTGTAATTACATGTGGTTTGCATTTTAAAGGACAGCTAAATAGATCTCTCTCTCTCTCTCTCTCTCTCTCTCTCTCTCTCTCTCTCTCTCTCTCTCTTAAATAAGAGGAATTGCAAGTTATGGAATATTTTGGTATTATAAAGGAAATTAAACAGATATGGCTTAAAACTTTTGACTGTAGTATTACACGGTTTTAAAACAATACATTATTTATGTTTAATGCACCAAAGCAAAAGTACTGGTTTATTTTTATTGTATATTTATACATGCATTTCCAACATATATATATATATATATATATATATATATATATATATATATATATATATATATATATATATATATATATATATATATATATATATATATATATATATGTATGTATGTATGTATGTATGTATATATAATCAATTTTTCCATAATATATGTCACCCTTCAAAAACATTTCTCGCATGGCGATTGGTTAACTTGCCAGGGCACATGGAAATATGTTCGTAAATCTGGCGGAGTGCATAAACTCACGCGACATATAGTGGCATCAGTAACTCTTACATTATGTCGTTGGTTACAGTTAACAAGCATATCTATGACAAGGGTCGCAAGTAACTATGAAAACGAAATTGAAGATAAAAGAGCCAAAATAGTGCCATGAAATACCAACAAAAGTAATCGATCGGCAGCAATAACTTTCAGGGAGTATTTATATTAAAAAAATCAGGATACGAATTTACATTAAATGTTAGTAAATACATAGGACACATTAAATGTTAGTAAAATGATTGCTTTATTTAATTTTTTTCACTAGCATTGAATATTTGCTTTGAAAGATGACAAAAACGTTAGGCTGCTGAAATTACATAAATCTTCGACAGGAAACATGAGAGTCACTGTGATCCGTAAGCGCTCGCTTTAAACAATTCGGCCACCGAAGACCCGGTTTTCTATGTATTCCAATTACATATAAGTCACAAGCGGTTTCGTATTTGCGGATTGGAAGTAAAACAATCTAAAGTCCATTCATTTTTAAATAATATCAGTTAATATCAATAAAAATAATTGTCAAATGCAACACTTTTCTTCAGTTTGGTTTACGCATTAATTTTAATTTAACAGTATAATATATTGAAAAGAAACATCGGTGACCGGGTGGTCTAAAGCGCGCTTGCAGTGACTCTCACTGTTTAGGTTCGAATCAAACTCGGCTGTATCGTTGTGTGAGAAAGTTTGCTATTCAAAGGTCGGGGTTTTATTAACCACCCATAGTGAAAAATTCTTGACTTGGGCGTAAAAACATCCAATCCAATCCAATGGACTGGAAATTGTTCACATTGAATTTTAAAGGTTAACCCCTGTAGATGGTTAGTTATGATGTCGTTTAACGTCGAAAAACAATTTGAAAAGCTATTCGCGAGGACTAATTGTGTATTTAATCTCTATGGATTATTCTAAGGATGTACCGGTGTGTATGCTATAGCCTATCTTGAACTAACGTACACTTAGGGCGACTTTTTTTGTTGAAGTCCTTGCTTACAGAGTCAGTATGACATAGACAAGCATATATCTACCAGTCACAGTATTCTGGCACCGGGTGATACATTCGATACTCTGTCTTTCTAATGCCGAAATGTTCGGAGAAATGATATCTCAAATTTCAAAGTCTTAAATTTTTAGTTCATGAAAATTATCAAAAACAATCACCATGCAAAAATTTTCGCCCCTTTCTTTTTATAAGATTGATGACAGCCTCCTGGAACTGCTATACGAGAAGGGATCGCATGTATTCTGGTATCGGTCTTCTTTAAAGAATTTTTAAAAATGACAGATAAAAGCAATTTTTGTAAACAAAATTAAAAGAAAAAATTGAACAGCTAGTTGAAAAGCAATAAAAGAATACGGTCTCATCTGCGTGAAGTTGTCGATCGATCGGAAAGTAAAAAAGTGAATTGTAGTATTGAAACGCTGAAAACTGACAGAATGTTTTAATACTTAATACATCTGACTGTGACCTTAAATGAGGTTCAATGTCGAACAGCCTCGCATTCTAAGCAGAGCTATATATTACGTTTAAACTTAATTTTTGTTTTGGAAAAGTTTACTGCTTTATGATTTTTGATATGGGTTAATGTCAGCCTTAACGCGAAAATTAAAAGCTTTAGGTTTTTTATTTCAAAAATGGAAGGTCACTGTATTCTTGAATATGGGTAAGCTAATTTAAAAGTTTATGGATGACGGACGACGACACCGGATTAAAGAGCATTTTTACAAAATCACCTTTTGTGAGCTAACACATACTTCAAAACACTAAATAATGATATATAGTATTTCTCACTTTGGCTTTTCTGTAGCCTAATTGCAAAAATGGTAAAAAATGTAAAATGGGCAAAACATACGTGACATTTTAATCGATTGTTTTTTTTAATGATGATAAAAATGTTACTACACATATGTTTTATATATAATTTGAGAATGAGACACTGCAGATAACTTGTGTTTCTTAAATATACATGTATATATTGTGTCTCGTTAGTCTTTTAGACTGGATATTATAAAATGTTTACTTTTACTATTTTCTTTCTATGTATGTAATATTTTTTTATAATAGGGGTACCTGAAATGAAATATTTTTTTATGTATCGGTCATGGTCATTGTCAAGCAGTTATCATGTGCTATTTATTTTTGATATTCTATATTATAATACGTCGTTATCGAGATGTTCCGGAACGACCAATCTGTCACGTGATTAAGCGTCAAGTGATCAAAAATCAGAGCATACAAACTTTCGGTTTGCTTTTACTTTTTATAAACGCAGTACATTCGGTTGATAAAATGGATTTTCGACAGTTAAAATTGGAAGAGTTGAAAAAATATTTGAAAGACAGAGGCATTCAGGCAAGTGTTTATAGGAAGGAATCGCTAATTCGTATTGCAGAAGCCGCGTGTGATATGAACTTTCCAGTAAACGACAGTGTAAAAGTAGAACATTAATATAAAGTGTCAAATGTTGCGAGAAGAAGTGTAACTGACAGTTTCGGGGACACCTTAGTATCACAAGATATCGATGTATCCACAGTTTTATGGAATAATAATTTGTCAGCATTACCACAGTTAGAAATGGGAGATTTAATGGTATACTTGTTGAACAAATGCGGTTGGTCATCTGAACGTCTAAAAAATTACAAGTCAGACAATGCATACCAACTCTACATGTGACATGTGTGGTCATGTAAGTGATGTCAGACTTTGCCAGTGTGATTCAAACTATATGTCTTTTAAAGGTTGTTGTATTCAAGAGACTAGACAAGCAGAGAGGCCATATGATTCTTGGATATTACTTGGCAGCACTGGATCCATCCACTCAGGTGGTTGTACATGTGTGGTGTAAGTATATGTACTATTCTATTAGCGGCATACTCAGTGGTTTAACAGAATAAACGTTTTTAATGCTTAAACAAAAAGACAAAAATGTCTTTTATGATTTTTGCATCGACAAATCTTCAAACTTAAAAAACAGCTATGATACTGAACCAAGATCATGCATAGCAAAGCCTGACTCACAATATCTGCACTCTTAGTTGTAGCTGGAGATGTCTTTATATAGACATATATTCTTGACTGTCAAACCAATCAAAACAGAATAACAGGAGACGAGAGTATGACTGTCTCTTTTTTTCTCTTTTCAGTGATGATGGCAGTTGTAAAGACTGCATTGCATTAGTACTTGCAGTTCAAAACTTTTGTGAAAGTCACCAGGATAGAAATACTTAAGTAGGCACAGATACTGGTTGTAAATGGGATAAACCGAGAAAACGTTCTGAACCCACTTTGTTACAGGACATAGAGTATGGAAAACAAGAACAATGCCATGAAATATTCGCTCCAAATATAGAAGAATTGGAAAGTAAATCACAGAAATCACTGGAAAATATGGTATACAAACTCTGTAAGGGAACCAACGCATAATTTTTACAAACAACAAAACCACCCTCTGATGATTCTGATAGTGATTCTGATGATGATGAGTTACAAAATTTTTCTGACATGGTAAATTGTGTGAAAAAGCAATGTGGGTCAAACTTTCGATGTACTATAAATGAATTGTCCAAGAAACATACAAGTGAATACATAGCTAAAGTTGAAAACAGCACAAAAGGACAGCATGGAAATGAACTCTGGTTCAAACATCGTCAGGGTCGGATTACTGCATCCCTTGCACATTCTGTTCTAAAATGTAACCTAGAAAAACTTAAACATGAAAACTACACTGTCTGTAGTATTAAGGGTACCTTTTTCTACTGCAGCAACTAAATATGGAAAAGATATGGAAAAAGTTGCCTACAATATGTATGTTACAAAAGTAAGGCATTCTCATAAGAATTTTGTTCCTTCCTTTTATAGATTATTTATATCTAAGGAATTTCAATTCTTAGCAGCTTCCCCAGATGGGAAAGTTGAGTGCTTGTGTTGTGGTAAAGGATTACTTGAAATCAAATGTAGTTATTCTTTCAGACATAAAACACCTTTGGAAGTTGCATCTGATATATATTATTTGTATGTTCAAGATGGTAAAGTGAGGCTTAAGAAGAATACCTCTTGGTAAACACAGATTCAGACACAACTTGGAGTGTGTGAGCTCCAGTATTGTGATTTTGTCTTTTTCACACTAAAAGGGATAGCTGTTGAAAAAATTTATTTTGATACTGATATCTTTACCCAATTCAAAGAAAAATTAAATTTGTTTGTTCAAAAATATTTATTATAAATTTTGAGTAATTGTAGGCATTTAACTAAACAATCTTTACTGCCAAACCTGTATACTGGTATAAAACTTCTTATAGTGACCCATACAAGCAGGTGGCCAGAGTTGATATATATATTATATATATATATATATATATATATATATATATATATATATATATATATATATATATATATATATATATATTTTGAACTAACAATTATCACATACATGCGTGCGTGACCAGTAACATTAAAAACAGTGATTGAATAATTGGATAATGGAATTTATAGTAGTCTTTATTTTACTATAATTCACATTCAAAAAGAAACTATTTTGACAATAAGAACATTGAAATTGTCTTATAAACATCAAGTTACATAAAAAAGTATAAACATAAGTGACATACCAGATGTTTGATGATTTTTCCTGTAAATACATGTATATAGTTTAACAATTCAACTTAATACTTTAAATATCGATTATGGCAGTGATTGACTTTTATTTCTCAATTGCTATTTATGGCCATTCACTTACAAAATCATGTCCACATTTTACTTTAAAAACTAACATAATCTGACTTTCTAAAATGTGAGAAAGTTTGTCGGTTTATATACAGGATGTCAGAGGTTTTCTCCTTGCATATTGTTTTCTTTTTCAATTCAGTTTAAACTGTGATTTGGTGTAACTGGGTGATTTGGTATTAAAAAAATTTGACTCCGTCATAAACGACCCCTCCCTCTTAAACTTGTATAAATATCAAATGATACAGTCAATGATTGTTGGTATTTTGGTAGGAACCAGTCTACACTGAACACCTTTGGCAGAACATTTGATTTAAATGAAACAAAGTTTTCAGTTTAGACAGGTTCAGTTGTATTTTATTAGATTGATCACTGTTCTTAACTGGAAAATGTGTTTACTTATTTCAGTCTTGCATATATAATTAAGTTGATGCTATAAATTTATGACAATGAAACCTCTTCAGTGATTGTCCCGATTTCAGCTCAGCATCTTAATAAAGCAAAGAATTACAAGTCAACTACTTTTTAACTAATGGTGCCATAAGGTTGCACAAAAATGCTGCAGTTTTAACCGTAGAATTTATCAATGGTTTAAGAGACCAACATATAATTCCAGATAGTAACTTAAACTTTTTAAGTCTCTGAATAGCCCTCTCCACATGTATCCTTGTATTTGCAATACACATTGTCTTGTGAATTTCTGTGCCAGTCAGATATTTTCTTTTACCCCACTTACACTTGCGTGTAAATGGAGGAATAGTTAATGTAGCTCTTCTTTCAGTCAGAAGGTCTCTAATAAGAAACCCTCTGTCGGCCATAATTTCATCCCCGGGTGAAACAAGATCAAGAAAGCCACTCTGCATGATAATGTATCTGTCCGATACATTTCCACCCCAGATGTTAGACACAAAGTTAAAAGCACCAGATTGGAGTAATGCTTACCAGACATTTACATGTATTGTATGACTTGTATATGTTATATGTTCTGGCCTGAGAAGAAGGGTTTCTCGGTTTTTGTACAAAAAATTCTGTGCAATCAATAATAGCTCTGAGTTTAGGGTATTTCAACTTTACTGATCTAGGCATGCGTTTTTGAACAAGTGGTCTTGATGGCCATAAAAGTAATCTAGAAAACACCATAGACATATGGGCAGTCCAAGTGTTAAATATTTGTGACACTCTTGTACCAGATATATAAAATAAGTCTGCTAAAATAAGTATTGGTAGAGCATGGCGCAATCTGATTAATGTTAAGATAAACTCATTTAATCTTGATAATTTTCTTCCTGGACCAGGTTTTTTCCCAATTACTTCATATTTCTTCTGTTCAACACTACCTTTTCCACTGTAATACTTCATGTTGCAATTATTCACGACATTAAATAACCCAAAAAACATAATGAGATTTGGCATGCCAGTATAATATTTCACTTTCTTGTCACTTGATATTAAAGTAGACAGGAAAGATAGATTTGAAGAGTTTTTATCATACTGCTTCATATCAACAAATGTTATATCTGTCTGTACTGCAACGGAAACTACTTGATGGCCATTGATCAGTTGTTCTCGCACCAATTGTGTTACTGTATGTATGGTCTTGGATTATAGGATTATAGAAGAAGCTGTAATATTAAAGACAACAAATAAACATCCAGAAACAGATAAAGCAAGACAATAAAATATGATATATACTTCTTATAAATCTTAACTAAACCCTTGACCATACACATACAAGGTTTTCTGTTAAATCACACCTTTTGTTATAATTTTTGGCTTCAAAACTTAATTTCAAAAGTCAGGTCATTATCACAGTAATAATTAAATTTACTTATAATTACTTCTATGTACCTGCTTTTCTGACACTTTTCTTTGTATACACAAGTTTGGACCAAACAGTGAACAGTGTAATTCGAAATATAGCACTTAGTTACCTAATATTGAAATTCTTAAAATACAAAATTAGCAAAATATTCAAATCAAAAGCCTTATTAAGTCAGGTAAAATGTTCAGTTGGGATAAATAAACATGTGACCTCTGTCATAAACTGGAAGTGAGACTTGGTGTCTGGAAGAGTGAGCTTCTCCTGGCATTCATGAATAACCTGCCCAATACATGTTAGCATATATAATTATATATAAATTTAACATGAACATATCATTATTATCATTATTATTATTATTATTATTATTATTATTATTATTATTTTACCCTCAGCATTTTCTGTTTCGATTTCTACTTCTTTAATAAAGAAGGGAACATTAGTAAATACAATGATATCATTTACTTCCCCATCCGACTCTTCATTTATTATATCCAA
This sequence comes from Tegillarca granosa, assembly GCA_029721355.1. Classification (NCBI taxonomy): domain Eukaryota; kingdom Metazoa; phylum Mollusca; class Bivalvia; order Arcoida; family Arcidae; genus Tegillarca; species Tegillarca granosa. The sequence continues at coordinate 12,336,533 of CM056599.1, forward strand.
AACTTCTGTTTCTATAACATTCATTTCAGTACATCCTGTTTCACATTTGTCTGAAAATCATATTAAGAATAATTATAATTCCAGCACAAACATACTAAACTGTTATTCAATAAAACAGTCTAAGCAGATAAATCAAATGCATAATTGAGAGTAATTGCACACATGAACTCCCAATAAATATTGGAGGGAGACCGAGTCAGCTTCTTTTGACTCGCATGTGATATCTTTAAAATAGTAAAATTTTAAAAAAACACATTACTAGTACTTGAATATAACGATTATGCTATTCTCTTGTCTGGATTTTTTCTATCATGAAAAATGAACACTATCCAGAGTTCGTCAAGAAAATAATAGTAATGATTATCATCATCATCTTCATCATCGTCAAGTCAGGAAGACAATAATAACAATTATAATTTTTTTATCAAGACCAGTCATGTCATTGCTGATTAAATGGTAAATGGCTGAAAAATATCATCTATATGCCAAATGGTCTGTCAAATGCATCAACTGATGGACAGAATGACCATTTTTTTTCTGGAAATCTCTCAGAAACTACTATGAAAATTAAGTAAGAAAGTTCTCATATTTGTTAATGTTTTAGTTAATTTTGACCAATCTGAAACCTTGATTATTATCACATTAAATGTAACACAACCATCTGCATCATATGTGTTATCAGTGGTGCTGAAACAAAATTATGCTGTGCTGTATTTTTCTGTTTTATAGCTAATAAAATTAATCTTCATATGTATTAAGGCTGTCTGGAATAGTTAACCCAAGAGCCATTAATACAGGTTTTACTTCTGCATGTTAAATGTCATATAGGGTTTCCAACCAAGGTTTAACAAATAATTAAAAGTTAAGAAGCCACTATAGAGTGACAAAAACAAACTCAAGTGCAACAGAAGGAAAAATGACGGATCGGCCCTCGGATTGTAACTGAGAGCTCAAGCACTATAGACCAGTGCATACTGCTTCAATTCATTTTAATAACATATACAAACCATCATTTTTATTATTATATTCCTTTGCATTTTCCCTCTTTAAAATTGATATAGCATCACGGCACGTTGTTTTTATTCCATAATTGTTCCATTGAAATAAAGTCGGAATGTCAGCATTGTCAGCATTGTCCTCAAAATGACGGCTGCAGACCCGATGCCATGGTGTAGGAGAGTAATCTAAAGGCCTTCATATTGCATTTAGCAATTTTCTACTTCGATTCCTTTATGGAAGGGAATGGAAACAATCCTTCCCCTTTCATGAATGGATATTTATTGGGACTTTTCCTGGAGTCCGAATAACAACTCGGTACAGCGCACCAGAGCTTTAATTTCGGCATAGCTGGCTGGTTAAATTTTCCGGTTTACAGCGTCATTGGATACGAAACCGGAAGTATTTATGCCCTGATTTAGACAAAGATCACGTGATAAAAATGCATTGTAAAAGCAGGAACTGGTAAGACATTAACTATTTCGAAAACGACGTATTATGATAAAATACATTCAAAAAATTATGATTTAGCTTGTCATTGCATCTGGAACAAAGAACAACATATTTGAGAATGAATATGACATAAATACAACTAACCATTTAGCAAAATGATCTCATTTGCAAACTGTGTTAACAATGTATATTTTCTGAGGCTTATTTTCTTATGTTATATTTTGATTTTTACCCAAAGATGCATATCCCAACGAAGTTCTATCACAACAATAAAACATTAATTTTTAACTCTAGTAGTTTTTTTTACATAGCATTTTATAAGATAATTTTTCACCTTTTTAATACATTTAATATGAATCATCTGTTGTATGTATGTGAGTATGTGTGTTTGTGCGTGCGTACATGAATGCATATTTAATATAACATGATTCAACATATATAAAATTACTGTTATTAATAATGAATTAAACAATCCTACAATGATTTAAAAAATAATTTACTTCCTTGTTCACTCAAACTATAATTTACAAAAGTTTTTAAAATAGTTTTGAGGCTTGTAATAACATGTCAACTCTTTCTCAAGGGACGTCAAGGTAAGATTATTTATTCCAATCAAAAGCAATAGACTAAGTATTGTGATTTAGAATCAAAATATATTTCAGTTAAAAGTATATTTACATTATTCAAATTTTAAGGTTTGTCAGGATAATAATTAGACAATTTACAGGTAATAGGACAAAGTAATTACTTAATGTCTACGTTATATTCCTAGGTGGTTATTTCGTCTGTGTGAGTATACTACATTCAAGGTAAATGTATATCTAATCACTTACTTAAAATACTATCTTTTCTATTTCCATATCTCGTAATTCTATGTTTCTAAATAATTCATAATTAAAAATTATGCTGACGTTATTTTGCCATTCCGAAACAACTCCTAAATAACAGGAATATTGATCAACGATTTATCTAAAGCCTACACACGTAACAGTTCTTTGGCTAAAGTTTCGCTTACAAACTGTTAAAGGATTCTTCTAGGCACTTCTTCTCCCCCATCTTAACTGACCACAAAGTTATGTTAAATAAATTCATTATTCACTGCTCTGACAGACAGTTTGTCAGTTGAGTAGCAGACGGTCAGTGACTTTATCCTGGTACTCCGGTTTTTGACTAGAGTTTTATAATTCATTATCCTTTACACTCTATTTAAAACAACGATGTTATTCACCATTTTCAAATTACAGTACAATTGCATGTTGCATGTATTTCTAAGGACAGCTCAATAGACTCTCTCTCTCTCTCTCTCTCTCTCTCTCTCTCTCTCTCTCTCTCTCTCTCTCAAATAAGAAGAATTGTAAGGGAACATCTAATTTAAAAATAAATTTGGTATTAGAAATATAACAGAAATGGCAATTTACTGAAATGGTATTATACGGTTTTTAATCATACATATTTTTTATTCAATTATAAGCACAATCATAAAATTTTCATGGCTTAGATATACATGTATAATCAACGTAATAACGGTTACGCAATTTCATACTTCAAATCAATTTAAAACTTCTTAGGTTCATTTCACATATATAAAAGTACGGGTAAAGTGTGATTGTAACCATACATTTATGTAAGTATATATGCTACATTTTAAATTTTAAATAAACTACGTAGTTTGTATTCAAACCCAGTAGTTTAATGAATGTGTAAAAAAAAATTCTGAATTTTAAAATCTAAGTTTAGTGCGGACACCAAGGGAAGTAACTCTATTCAACAGGACAAAACAACCGATCTGTAATAATAAATGTATAAAAAAATTACAAAACGTTCCCGTCAGGTCTACTGTCGATATAAAATTATTTAAATATTTTTATGTTCTGAATTATTATTGAGTGTTATTTTATTTATTTTAATCATTTAAGATCGTGAAAATATTCTAAATTTATCGTTAAGTTTGGCAAAAAACTGGTAATGCCACACAATCTTTTCTTAATTTAGGGCCTCATACACAGGGATAGATAATTACATGAGTCTATTGGTCTTCCACAAAATACCTGCATGCATTTTAGACATAATCTTTAATATGTTATATCGCTTTTGTGCAAAAATAAAGAAAAAATAGGCATATGGTTTACCTTTGATCCCACAGAGCAGATACTGGATGCAAAAACGGTTCTCTGGTTTAACAGACGTAAGATAAATATCGATTATGATATGTGTATAAGCTTACATAATAAGTTTGTAAAATGTCCAAAATATCAAATAGATCGATTTCATTTATAACAAACTTTGCAATGAATTGAAACACTAGTCTTTCAGGAAAATTGTTGTGTGTCAGAAAATAGGATTTCAAAAACGGAAAACGGTTGAAACATTCTGGAAATCGTAATTCGTTCTTAAAGGAGTAAAAACACATTAAACAGGTAATTATCAAACATTTTAATAAAGTATTTGGTTTTGGAATAAACAAAACTAATCTTTGTAAAGTTTTACAAACTTTAATACTCAGATAGTTCTTTAAGCATGTCTTTTTGTTGGTTTGAATTTTTAATAGCACGTTATTCACAGATTTTATAAAATATGGATAAACTTTCGATGAAGATGAAGACAACTCTTGCATACTCTTTTATACAAACTTAAGCTTTTATTATTTAAATGCTATGTATATCACTATATTGAACATCTTTTATTGAAATATTGATTAGAATCATAAAAATAAAATTTGTTTTGATTACATCTAATCATTATTGAATTAATAACAAACATGAAATTAACCTGCTGGGATATTTAGAAATGAGAAATGATTGTTGAAAAGTAGGTTGCTCTCACTGAAAAACGAAAACCCAAACATATGTATTTTATTATTTTCTTTAACAAAGGACATTCTAAGGAATATGTGTGCAAATTTTCAAAATATCCCAATTCGGGGAAATTTTTGCCCCTGCAGTCGGGAACTACCTTAAATATCAAAACAGTCGCTGTTTTATGCCTAGTATCGTGCTGATTTCAAACGATTAGGATACGGACTTAATATTTTATGGTGTTGTTTGTTTGTCCACTTGTGTCCGTCTGTCGGCGTTACCTAACCGTTTCTTAAACCATATCTAATGAAACTTATTAAAATGAGCACTTTTATATTACAGTCAAACCTTTTCAAGTATATTGAGGAGATCAATTAAGATATTTTACAAAAATAACAGCTATTAAAAGTCAAATAAAAATTAAAATTTAAAATTGTACAGGCAAAAATTAAAAAAAAAAGGTAATTTCTGTCAGATTCTCACATTTAATACATCGTACATTAGTACATTTAGTATTAAATATATAACACAAATACCAGTTAAATTTTGATGTGCCAGATGTGCACATTTCGGAAATTCATTCCTTATTAGTGACAATAGGACCGAAAAGTTTGATAGATAAAAAAACATTAGCCAAACAGTTGAAAATAATGAATCTAAAGTTTCAAAATTATATAAATCCAAATCCAAGTAAGAAATGCTTTGCATGAGGGAACAAATCTTAGATTTAAATCAATTTCAAATTTTAGACGACTGAAAATTTTGCTAAATGGTACATTTTCTGACAGCACAAAGTACTGCCTACTGAGTTAACTTTATAAACATCAATCGATCCGATGAAAAATGTGTAAATTGGGTTTAACTTGATAATGATGATGATATAATTTTTAAAAACTTCAAAAAATAAAATCGGCTTTTCGCATTTTGATCAAATTTCAAAGCAACTTTGAGAGCTGTGGATAATTTTATTGCGTTTTTGCTATTAATCATGTAATTCTGAAAAAAATACATATTTGATTATCTTTTAATCTTTTTTTTTCGGTCTTTAGTTTCACTGATGAGGAATGAATTTCCGAAATATGCACATATGACAAAGCAAAATTAAAGTTCAGAAATACCGCTTCCGGATTATAATTTTGGGATGTAGGTAACAGTAAATGTTTTTTAAATTCAATACATTGTGTGTCTTTGTGCTATTCTTATTAGCAAACCGAAGTACTTGCATAAATGTGCAAAAGACAGAATTTTCTCATTTGTTCTAAGAATCCTGTATCTATATTTGACATTGCATCTATTTTTTGTTTTTAAAATCATAGAATGTATTATGAAATTAACAGATCATTTCAATTTTTTTATCATATTTATGAAATAATTAAATGTTGATTTACAATATTGTTAAACCTTTTTATGTTTCAGATTTATCGAGATCAAATTATGAGGATCAGTTTTATATTAACTCTATTTGTTTCCACTTGGATAGAAAAAACTGGTAAGGTTTCATGAATTTAATTTTTCTTTAAGGTCAGTTCTTTATTGTTCATTATAATTATTTTGTTTAATTAATTTTTAAATAATTTAATAGACCGATAGTCCACTTATTTCACGATGTTTTGTTAAACGTTTGAACACTGGTTCAGTGATTTGAAATTGTTTTATTGTCGACAACCATAGTTAATATTTTCAAGCTTTGTTCGATGAATAGTATTTTTAGCAAAAAAGTTAAGATTATAACTTATATCCTGAATTATTTCTAAAAATAACTTACAACAATAGAAAACAATAAACACAACTTCCAATTTCTTTCTTTTTTTCTTTCATTTATTTATTTAATCAGATAAACCCCATCTTTTATCAAATCAAACGCAAACATGTCGGTCCTTGTCACAATCATAAAGGCATAGTAACAACTTTCGAAAAAATGCAAATTCAGTTAAAAACAAGCTTCTATCAGGAAAGAAAGATCGGATGCTCCGCTAGGGTAAGCACCTCTTGCCGAGCTAGCCACATTTGTTACGTACGAAAACAATTTTTAGAACTTTGGGACGTGATATAAACCCTGTTTAAGTTTGGATAAAACGGCTTAAAACTTATCAACAATATTGTGACGAAGAGCTTTAAATTTTTTGTTAAGCCTTAGATTGCAATATCACTTGGTAAACAATTTATTTGTAAGCAGATTCTTTCGTTGTAGAAGTAAAAAAGAAATGAAAATATCTGTAAGATTTAATGAAAACACCAAAGAATATAATAATTGATGACAATGAAAACATAATGTGCTGATTTGTCTGCTTCTTCTTTTTTTAAAGAAAAATAAACATTAAAACAATCATTAAATCGATAATTAAATTTTTGTTATTATCGTTTGTTTCCTTCGATAGTTTTCTGTGCAGTTTTTTGACAGCTGTGTCTTTTTAGCTCACCTTAGCACAAACTGATGGGTCTTTGTCCGTCGTGCGTCGTGTGTCAACTTTTAATAATTAACACTTTAGACGCTACAATTCTATCCAATCTTCACCAAACATGCTCAGAACGATTTTTTTACAAAAGCTAGCTCAAGTTCTTATAGAGGCTAAGTTGCGTGGAAAGGAAGGTCACTGGGTCAAATTATAGAAAAAACTTTGTTTACACTTCTTAGTTCAATCTTCATCAAACTTGCTCCGAATGATCCTCTTGAAAAAAACTAGCTCAGGTATATGGGTCTTCTTAGGTAATAAAACAAACATACCAGTCCTTGTCCATATCACAATCCCAAAAACTGGCAAAATATGTTATACACGTGAACTTCCATCAAGGAAGTGAGGCCGGGTGCTCCGGAAGGGTAAGCACCTCCTGTCTAGCTAGCTACACCCGTCACGTGCAAGTCAATTTTGAGAATCAAAGGAACAAAGAACTATGGTTAGTCAAATATATCCAGTATAAGTTGGGATACAGTGACTACATACTTATCAACAATATTGTGATGACGGCCATAACACTTTTTAAGGGCCCAAATTAGCCTAGGCTTGCAATATCCTTGTGTCAACAATTTAATTGTAAGTAATTTGCTTCGTTGCAGAAAGTCCCCATAGTGGGAACACGCTCTACCGTACCGTATTAACTGTGAAACATATACACCATACGCAGGAGAAGCAAGGATATTACTGCAAAGAAACAGAAAGATGACAATGGAAAAATTGAAGTCATCACGTTTGTCATATAGCTTCAGATGTAACCTTTCATGGGTGTCATAATTGAGGTATAAGTCCAAATATGAAGCAGAACATGGAGAATCTGTCATGTCTTTTATTTCAAGCTCACTTGGATAGATGACATTCACATATTCTCCGAATTTGTGATTATTTAGAGAAAGAACGTCATCTATATATCTGTATGTGTAGTTGAATGATTTAGTGACAGTCTTTTCTCCAGATTTGACAAGGTTCTGTAAAAATTCTGATTCATATGAATAAAGAAACAAATCAGCAAGCAAAGGTGCACAGTTTGTGCCCATTGGTATACCGATTGTTTGTTGAAAGATAATATTGCCAAACACGATAAAAATAATCTAACATTTTGTTGATGGTATCTTCAGTAAATTTTTGTTTGCAGTCTGTATGGTGTTTTACAAAATAACCAGAATCCCTGTTGAGCACTAGATATTTATATCTTTGTTTACCGTTTTTGTCAAAGAATGAAAAGTGAATGATTTGTTTTAGACGTTCTTTCAATTTAGCATGAGGGATAGTGGTGTAAAGGGTAGAAAAATCAAAAGGTTTTATACTTTTTACCGAAGATAGAGTATTAGAAACAAAATGGTCAAGTTGTACTTTAGAATTTTTGAGAATCCAAATTTGGTTGATGCCAGATGTAGAATAGACTTTATCTGAATAAGTCTGAAGGCCATCTTTGACGACTGTCAAAATTTGTGTTAGAATTACTGATAATAATTTAGTAGTACATTTAGAGGAACCTGCTATATATCTTTCCTTGTATGGATTTTTGTGAAGTTTTGGAATCCAATACAAATAAGGCAGGTCAAGTTCTTTCTGTTTTAAATTGATACCAAAAGATTCAAGGACTCCCCTATGATTGGAAAGAACTTCATATTTGGTAAAATTAGTTTTGGTATAAGTAGGATTCTATTAAGACATTCAACAAAGAATTTCTTACAAACGAAAATAATGTTATTAGAAGCTTTATCAGCTGGGACAACAACATACCTGTGATGTGTGTCAGTAAGGATTGGAGAAACCTTAGGGTCCCTGAGCACTAAAGAAGGTTTAGTACCCATAGACCCATTAGGTTTTGCAATCCTTTACTTGACAAAATTCCTAATTGTCCTTATCCAGTCGGATAAAGTATCAAGCTCTACGTCTTCTAATTTAGTCCAACCTATAGTATACTCTTCAACAGAATCCATAATAATTTTGAAAATCTATCCCAAAGTAAAAGGTTGAGCCTCCCTGTATTTAGGGCCTTTTGAAAGACGACATCTTAATTTAGTATTCTCAATTATATTGAGATCCCCTGTTACTACATGCCCAGCTGGTTTATAAATATATAGGAAAGTTAAGCAAGTGCAGGTTGGTGGAGTAAAGTTATGAAAGTTTAGGCACTGCCAAGTTTGTTTATAGTTGAAAATTTTGGATGCAATGGGTTTATTGTAGGAGTAGGAAATTAGAGGTGGCGAGTTATATTTGAAATAAGTAGGGACTTTAGATTGTACTACTTTGTTAAGTAGTAATTAGAAATATTAATAGCATCTATGCCTTTGTTTGCATTATGTGATTTAAGAAATTGACGACAGTTGTCGTCCTTATATTGTGTTCCTGAGCAGGTTTAAATAACCTTTTAAATGCAATATCCATGACGATAGCGTTAAGTTTAAACTCTGGTGTATTAAAATCTGTAGTAGTTTTGTATATGCATTCTTCTTGTAACTGATTTAGACGGGAAAGTGGTAAAGAGTACAGTTTGATTGATTAAATAAGTAAATTAGTTGATCACTAGGTCAAAGTTAGAAAAAGTATGTAAACACTCTTGAAACCGAAATGTTAGTCCGATCTTTATTTAATTTGCTGAGTACGGGTCATTTTTGGATCAAAAAGAAGGTCACTAGGACAAATTATAGAAAACCTTTGTTAACACTTTGGGACTCCAATTTTGGTTCAAACTTAATCAAACTTGCTGAGAATTGTTCATTTGATAAAAGCTAGATCAAGTTCGTATATATGTTATTGTTGGATCAATAAGTTGATCACTGGGTCAAACTATAGAAAACCTTGTCAACACTCTTGGGACCGCGATTTTAGTCGAATCTTCATCAAACTTACTCAGATTTATTCTTTTGACGAAAAGTAGCTCTCAAATTAATTTATAGGTCATGCTGGGATAATTAGTAAATCAATATGTCAAATTATAGAAAACACTTGTTAACACGTTGAGATGCATCTTTCTGTCTAATCACCTTCATAAAATTTGCTCAATTTTTTTTTCTTTTTACAAAAGCTAGCTCAAGTTTATATATAGATCACTAGGTGAAACTATAGAAAAGCCTTGTTCACACTCTTGAGGCGTCAATTTTAGAACAATCGTATCCAACTTGCCTGGAGTTATCCTCTTGAAAAAGTTCATATATCTGCAATGTTTGGATGATAAGTTTGTCAATAGGTCATATTAAAGGAAAAATCCCTTTATCACCTTTTAAGCACCAATTTTGTTCTAATCTTCTTCAAATGCTCAGAATGATCCTCTTGACAAAACCTACAATGTAACTCAAGTTTGTATATGGGCCACATTAGGTAAGTAAGTAGGTTAGTAGGTCAAATTATAGAAAATCCTGTTAGCTGACCTAAGAACAAAGTGCTTATGTGAGCTATTCTGATCAGTATTTGTTAACTGTGCGTCAACATTTCATAGTTAACAAAGAAGAGGCCAACGTTTTAGTTCAATTTTCATTAAACTTGCCACAAATGATCTTCATGACAAAAACTATCATAGATAATTCTTGTTAACACTGTAAAAGTAAAAATGTCAGCTGTCTTCGAACTTTCTCAAAATGATTCTGTTGAACAGGCAAAATCAATATCATACATTGACCATGTTAGGCCAATAAGTAGGTCTGTAGATTAGATCGTAAAAAAGCCTGGTTTACAATCGAGAAGCAACAATATCAGTGCTATTTGTTCTTCACTCAAAATGATTCCCTTTATAAACTTACCTCAAGCTAGAAGCTATAGTCAGGGGAGCGACCAGGGCCTTCACGATTTTCTTGTTTAATTATTCTAGTCCATATACTATTCTAGTGATCAATTAATTTCACTTTTAAAATCTTTGTTTTTTTGAATAGTAAGCCAGACTATTTACATTTGTGATTCTCCAGAGAAGGATTCACATTGTGTAATAAAGTGTAAAACCAAGGATTTCTTACAACCTGTTACATTCTCACATCCACCAAATAATGATGTCGGTAGCTGTATTCCGCCTCATCAATGTCGCTCAAATTATGACCGGTACAGACTTTCGCAGAAAAAAATAGGAACTGAAAATGTAACATTTTTTAACATTTATCCATTAAGTCGAGAAAACGATGAAGGAGAGTGGATCTGTTCATACGGGAACAAAGCATCAACGGCAAAATATCTTACCGTCCTCAGTAAGTATGCTTAAGGTGCACTCAAGCATGTTATCTTATTACAAAGAGTACTTCTCTGCAATGCTACTAGTAGAATATATAACAAATTTGTCCACAGTTGAATAAGTAAGTTAAGATAAACATAAATTAAACTATCATTAGATAAGCATTCGTATAATACTGAAAATCGTAAGACTGATTGAAAAAATAATGTGAATATCTGTAAAGCAAATTTAAGCATTTTTTATGGTTGTGATCAATTGAAAATCTTTATACAGATCAATTAGATAAAGTTAAAACAAACTTCTAACGAATTTGAAAAGTTTAACACTTGCTTAACCAACTACTTTGGAATATACCAATTAAGTGAGCAATTAAGTGTTTGTGTGTGTGGTTAATTTGTGTCTACAGTAATTGAAAAAACTATATTTCAGCAAGACCGGTGAATATTGACGTATTTGTTAACGATACGGGAAAGTTTGTCATTGTGAACTGTTCTTGTTATTGTGTTTATCGTCAAGACAGTATCCGTTTAGAAATTGAGATTTCAAAAGATGTAAGCATAGATTAAACGTAAAAAATAAGAAATTTATACAAATATTTCATACGAATACATTAAATGTGTATTTCACGTAAAACATTAACTGACCAAAACCTAAGGTTTAAATATATTATCAAACAGCTTTACATCTTGGGTTCATAATTCCGTCGGTCAAAATGAAACTTAATATTTGCTAGAGTACGTAGACAAGTCGTCTTCTCAACATCCAAGTTCAGCAAAAATTTATGAATAAAATATAAAAGAGTCATGCAATATACAAAACTTATGACTTAGGATTGAATTTCAACCTCTGAAAACAATTTAAAAGAATAGTTCTTGCAAATCCAAACTTACAGAATATCTTTACGTAAATAGTGGGATTGTCATTATTTAATCAAGTTGCAATTATACATAATCTATAGATAAATGTTATGAACTGAGATTTATTGAGTTTCATTTTCTTTTTGTGCACAAGAACAACTAAATAACACAACAGCAGTGAAAGAGAGTTGTGAAATATTTTTAAAAAACATGTTTTTTAGGACAGACGTTCCCAAAAAAGACTAGATCCTCTTTACAGTGTAGATGCCACACAGGACAATTGTTTGACTGAAGAGAAAAAAATCATTGGAACAAACATAGTTCAAAAAGACAATTGGCCAGGGAACTTTATTGATATCAGCTGTACTTGTACTGAGGAGAAGTTGAACTACCTACAAGAAAAAACGACAAAACATTTTTTTCACGGTATTTTGTTCTTTGTATGTATTTTTATATTTAATACGTTCGAAACCTTCAAGAATTTGTAAACAAGAGTCAAGAAAATTCCGTTTAAACCATGATTTCGTACATTAGAAAAGGGGTATGTGAAAAGCAGGTTATTGTCTTTTGCATATTCTGTATTAGTGAATGTGTATGAGAGTTTATAAAATAAATCTGGGAGAGTTGATAAGGTTCTTCAAAATTTCTGATTTATACGAATGATGAAACAAAACAGCAAGCAAAGGTGCCCAATTGCACTGATTCCCCATGTTCTGCTTCATATTTAAATATATACCGCAATTGCGACACCCACGATAGGTTACATCTGAAGCTATACGACAAACATGATGACTTCAATTTTTCTATTGTCAACTTTCCGATTCTTTGCAGTAATATTCCTGCTTCTACTGTGTATGATGTGTACGTTTCAACGTTAATAAGACATGATAGAAGTTGCCTTTAAAAAGGTATACTGTTCATAAGTATGATAACTTATACTGGTTAAATTTGAGTTCCCATAGTTCCGGGTTTCTAAAATTCTCAACGTTTTGCACGTGACGGGTGTAGGATGCTTATCCTTTCGAGGCAGCTGGCCCCACTTCCATGATAGAAGTTTACGTGTATAAATAAATTGGCTCGTTTTCAAAGTTTTTGATTTGGTTATTGGGGATTGTGATTTGGACATGGATTGGTATATTTCAGTTCTATTAGATGATTTTTGTTAACATTGCACTTTCAACCTTATTTATGTATGACAAAGTAATGAATTCAAACTTAAATTGTTACATTTCTCTTTCAAACATTATATTTAAAATTTAACACGCTTTTACATTTACTATCAGTGAAAGTAATCTTTAAAAAATCGTAACAATAATTTTCCTCTCAACGTTTAATGTTGTAATGTTAAACTTATTTATCACATGGTGCTTAATGCACCTTTAATTTAATAAGTTTTAAAAACCTTTCAGCGGAAATTTTCTATTTAAAGGTGTTCCAGAAGGTCCAAAAAATCTAAGAGCTATTGAGATATCATCCCATTCAGTTGTAATAACATGGACAAAATCTGCTAATGGTGGGAGCAGACAGACGTTTGTGATTCAGTATACAGATGTATTGACAGATCTGACGTATAACTTAACTGTAGAAGAAAATGTAAATGATGAAGTCTATAATATATCACTGAGAGATTTGAAATCAGATACAAAGTATGAAGTATCTATCTACGCAGTATAACAGAAATTGGAATCAGTATTAAACACAATCCAGTATTGTTTACTACTTTAAAAGAAGGTAATTAATGTTATTATTATTATTATTATTATTATTATTGTTGTTGTTGTTGTTGTTGTTATTATTATTATACAAATAACAAAAAATGATATTAAGTTTTAAATTAAATGGACAAACCATGGTAGATAAACGTTTGGTTTTTCCTTTTAACTACAATTTTTTCAAATGTTCATGACTCCGGCAAAACTCAGAATTTGTTCACAAATCAATATTTAAAAAAATCGAGAAAACTTTTGTGCATAATATTTATTATAAAAGGACATTTATCAAATGTTTATATTTATGACCCACTCAGAAATTGTTCCTACATCGATTTTTTTTAAATAGAACGAATTATTATGCATATTATTTGTTTTCACTGGACATTTACTATCGGATATTCATGACCCACACAAACCAACGAATTTTGTTGACACGTCGATACTTATAAAATGAAAAGAATGTATAATAGTGAATAAGATTTGTTTCAACCGGACATTTGTCGATTGTTTATCACTAACATTAAACAACAAATTTGTTAACATGTAAATGTTTAAAAATGAAAGGCAGTATAACGCGTTTCTCAGTTACAATGTTCCAGAGAAAATGTCACGTGATTTTCATCACCACATGACTGAAATTAGGTCACTGTTTTACCGCCTTTTTATCAATAAATATACATTCAGCAGCTACTAGGACTAGGTTTTTGATGATCAATTCTAAAGGTTTGAACCAAAAAATGTAATTTTTGTTTCTCTTAGGTTTTCAATAATAGAGACACATTAATTTTTATTTTTCAAATAAACGTTACTGGAAAAATCACTTGTGACGGCTGCACAGTGATTCAAGTGACCAAAATTTAACATTAGCATCATTTATAACATTTACTTTTTATATTTTGTGTAATATAAGATGAAATAATTTAACGAACAGTTTAAAGATGGTTAAAGACATATATCCTGTTTACGTTTTCCCCTAGTTTGCGACTTCCCGATGAGAAAATATCTAAACAATCTTTATGAACTTTAATTTAGATTTTGAGGTGTTATGTTATCAATTTATTTAAAACAAATTTAATTTTTTTGATACAGGTATTAGCTCGAAAATGCATGTAAATGGTTAAAATTTCGACCCTTCACTATTACCATACAGCCGATGATTGTTGTTATTTTTGTTATGCCCTAAGTATGAGGATGGTCATATAATTTAGATCGATACAAAAATCCGAATTGGCAAGAAATGAATACATTCACGAAACGACGCATATTATTTTTAAATGGACATTTAGTATCGAATGCTCATGACCCAAGAAGACTCCAAAATTATTTAAATGTCGATATTAGAGAAAAACAGGAAAAATATGTATTACAAGTATTTTGTCGCTAACATAATAAGTTCTCAAGATGCAGCATCAAAATAGAAACAATATCAATGCATAATTTCCGTTCTTAGACTTAAATCAAAGTGTTAATCTTGTCCGTTACTATGTCCTTTACTGTGTAAATTATTTCTTTGTTCATTTGCTAACTGGACAGCCCTAATCTTGAATATAGAAGTAAACAATATCAAAATTTTTAGACGTTAAGAAGTTTTTTAACAGATGCATATTTAATGCCGCAAGTGCAATAAATCAAAAATGCATCAAGTAAGTTGTTTCTCTGAATGTTACAGCAATATTTTCATATAAGAAATATTTAATCAATATATCAATTATTATTTTTAAGAAAAAGTGTTTTTTTTTTCAAAAATACAGAAGAAACAGAAAAAGTGCCATTACTCGGTATAATTTTACCTTGTATTATAATACCAGTTGTCATAATAGTTGCTGTAGTAGTCTTCGTTATATGTAAGTATGATTTGTTTTCGCATTAATAAAATAAAACATCTCATTTTAAGAAAAGCAACCAACCGTGTTTGCGAAATTGGGAATAAATATTCAAAGCGTTATCAATGAACCAATAATAAAAGAAAACCACGATTGTAGCTTTCTGGTATTTAACAATTAACCGAGGTTGACATTTAAACTTACTAAGCATTGTTATTTTTGTAGTGATATTAGGTCAAATTGTTTATTCAAAACTATGGTTATGCATTAAGCTTATATTCTTGATAAGTGAGAGTTATAAAAGTGACCTGAACCTTCGTTTCTTATTCGACAAAAACAAAAAATTTCACTGAATATTTTGAATTACCCTTAAAACGTGATCGCATTCAATAATTTAATCAATTTAAATTACTTTACCCCTTATAAGTTTTTTACATATTTAAGGGAAAAAGAAACGCAGACAACAAGAAACAAATAATGATAACCAGGAAACAATGCCTTTAAAGGGAAAGGAGGAGACAAGTGCGTAATTATATTAAGATTTATGTTAAATTCTTATGAGTGTTTATGCTGGCAAATGTTCCTGTTTTGAATAAAATTATGAGAGTTAACTTGTATATTATAAAATGCCTGATATCTAACAAAAATATATGTAAATTTTTTTATGTGCCATATGTGCATATTACGAAAAAAACATTAGTCATCACTGGCACTAAGGGCCAAAGAAGTTTACACATACAACACACATGCTAAATCGATTAAAATTAGAAATCCAAAAAAGCATACCGCTTATGGAAAAAAAGAGACAAGATTTATGTTTTATCATTTGCATGTATCGGTAAATAAGTAAATAAGCCAAACAGTTAAAAATCATTAAATTTTAAAGACTTTTATCTAAAAACCTACCTGTTAAATTTTGATGGCCATATGGACACATTCCGCAAAAAAAAAAAAAACATTAAGCATCACTGAAACTCAGGACCGAAGAAATTTGTACATAAAACACACAAACTAAATCGATTGAAATTATAAATCCAAGAAGAGGAAACCGCTTAAGGAAAAACAGACAAGATTTATGTTTTATCATTTGCGTGTTTCATCACTGATGGCATAATTTTCTGGTTGAAAGTTACATTGGATTTCAGGGAAAGTCTTGTATCTAACAAAATACTTGTTAAATTTTACACTGAATATGTGCACATTTTGAAAAATTATGCCTCATCAGTGACACAAGGAGCTCAAAAGGGAAATATATTTAAAAAATAAGCCAAACAGTTGAAAATTATTAAATGATACATTACAAAGTTCTAAAAGTGAAAATTTTGCTACATTATACATTTTCTGTCAGCACAAGCACTGACTACTGAGTTAAGAATACCCTAGGGTAGTCTTTCTTCATCCGCACCGCCATATGTGCCATATGTGATCATTTCGAAAAATTATTCTTTATCAGTGACACTAGAAGCCCAAACAGTTGTTACTGTTACAGTTTTGACGTTGGTTTAGGTCCCAGGAACTTAAATCAAAATTAAGATTTATATTCAGTTTCAACATTTATTATATTAATTTTAAATTCTCTATGTATTGTGATCCATATTAAATTTATAACTATCAATCTCCGACCCAAGTTTTTTAACAAACTACAAAATACAAAATGAAAGAAACCTTACATATGATTTTATTTACTAGATGAGCAAATATAAGACATGTGTACCTTATTCTAAAGGTGTGAGCATCCCTATATTAGTCCAATTAATAAACCAATTAAACCCAATTAATTATTTAAGATACATGAAGCATAACTTGATTAAAACAACAAAAATCCCATTATACCATTTCTGCCCTAGTACACATATCACTAAATTTAATCACTAGATAAAAGTCAATAAATGAAATTGAAATTTAAAGTCAAATTAAAATACTTAAAATTAATACAAAGTATTCACTATAAAATTCAAACAACATAATTTCCAATTGAATTGAAAATAATTTGTATGTCCTTAGACTTAAATATTTAGTTTTCAAGATTCAAACATTTCTAAATTTCACAATGTAACATTTGTTATAAAAAAATCCAATCCCTATATCAAAAATAAAATTTCTACTTACATTTTTCTCTCTCATTTCGAACATCATTCATTCAAAGCCAAGTCTACACTAAATTTGTTTTGAAATCCACCACCTTTTATATACACAACAAAACATCATGAAAATCACAAACTCCAAAAAATCTATACACAGTCACACAACCCGTGAATATTTACAACGTTACCCCAGTTTGTTTACAAAATATCAGCACATTAAGTGACCTCTCTATTTTTTACCTTTTGGAACACCTATTAATTAGGCGACACTTAAAATATGGACTAGACCCCAACACCTTTACTAAAATTATGGCAAAACATAAAATATGGAGCAGACAGGCACAATTAAACATGATAAAAAAAAATACAATTTTAGTCAATATAAAAGAATTATGTACACTGTAACATTAACATAAAACACATAAACCAAATCGTTGAAAATTCTTAATCAAAAGTTCTGAAATAATTTGGGTCTAAATCCAGCAAAGAATTGCTTTGTATTTTTTTTATAAAATGTTCAGGTATCTTGATTTTATAACCATGATAGTTTTTTTTTCAAATCTGTGAACCGCAAAAAGTTTTTGCTGTTGATTAATTTAATTGAATTCCTAGAAGTTCGACACGTTTAGAAATTTTGCTAGCAAAATTCGTTACAACGGTTAATTGTTTGCCTTATTTCTTTTTTTCAGATTCAAATAGAATATCACTAAGTGACAGCTCAAGGATGAACATAGGTATATGCTTTTCATAGATTTTAAAACACGTGGCGAATATTGGGTCCCGAATGTAAAAAGGTACATGACTTGCAACGACTGTCAATTCCGTTTTGATCCCGAAAATTCTGTCCCGAATGTGCAAGACATGTACCTATTCAGCAAATAGAATGAGAGTTTACGTATCTGTATGATATGAATGACACTACGAGGTCACCATAGTTAAAATGACTCTTTACTGCTAACCATAAAAGGGTACAACTTCAATAAAATTTTAATATTTTAACGTTCTAGAAAAAATCTGATAGCACTTTTAATCCAAGTTATATTCAATGTCATATTAATTGATTTAAAATTTTAGTCATGTAACATTTGCAGTCAAAAAAGTTACCAAAATGACATTAAACAAGGTTTAATTAAAAAAATTAAACTAAACGATCAATATAAAATTAAATACATGACATACATGGCTAAAAAATTAAAAACTATCCAAAAAAATTGTGCTTTTAGGATATATATTCTCTTTTCAATCGAACTTAAGGAAAATTACAAAAACATTGAACAAAATTAAAAATCAATCACATATAATCAATATAAACTTAGTAAAACTATCCAAAAAATCTGCCTTACAGATATATTCTCTTTTTAACCGAACTTAAGGAAAATTACAAAAACATTGAACACACTCTAAATTGACGTAATAAAATATTTGTTTTCTTTTTAAAAATAGTCCACGGTACCCTATTGTGTTTTTTCATGATCCTTCTTTCGTTTCTTATAATGTATCTATTTGTTGAGACTCTATATGGTATAAAACAGATCATAATAGTGATCACTAGGGATTAGTTTTTGATACATAACCTAATAAACATTTATTTTGTAACTCGGCTTTGGTCGAACAGAATCCCGCTGATGCGTAGTGCATTACGATAGCGCAAATTGTGTAACACAGGATTTATTCCGGTTGGTTTGTTGAGTTGTAATTGAAAACAAAATACAGTTTAATATTTACAGTCTTTATATCATAAAAATTTCAAAATGTGAATCTCTAAAAAAGAATGTTTTTGTTGTTGTTTTATTTTGAAATCCTTATGTGTACGAAAATGTTTTAAAAGTTGTATTCATATTTTTATTTTGGTAGTAGCACCAGCAAAATGCATAAAAAACAATTACATTGTGCTTGTGTTTGATTTTCAACCTTTTCCTACATATTATTCGCTATAAACAAGAGCTACGCGCTGCTGATGTCCTTTGCTCAATATGAATTTTGTATATTCTAGAGGCCAGGCGTAATAAAAAAAATACCAACAATTAGCTTATGATATAATCCAGGTGTTCAAGGAAATCTGACAAGTCTTTCCACTATCTCTTGTTTGAACTTTTTAAAAAGGTCGAATAAATTAATAATCTGTACGTTTATCTGCTATAATGTAGTTATTACAAATGGCTAAAATGGTTCTTATAATTTGCAACATATACCTACAAAACTTGCTACTTACACGTGTATTTACTACTTAATCGTACGTTTTATCATATATAGTAACGTTCCTACATTGAACTTTTAAATAATCATTTTCCCTAGTCATCGATTAAGGAAATATATTTTTGTTTATTTTATTGCTAAAATTGAAATTAAAATGATTTTAATAAGTAAATGACAGAGGTCGTGACCTAGAATTCAAACAGTTGATCAGTCATATAGAAATACCAATCATCTAACAAGATTTAAAAATTAGGCCGTGAATAAATATTTCAAACAAATTTAATTTTAATAATTAATTTTAAACTTTTATGTTAATTTTATCATCAAGTGACAATTTTCGAATTATGGGTGTACATTGTAAAACGCTATTTTACGTGTAGTTTAAATCTGGTTCGTTCGAAATTAAATCAGAATTCCAGGGTTTAACATAGAAACTTCATGTCTAAGGTAAATGTTTATTGACTAAAGGTTGTCACAAGAACGTCGAATAAAAGTGATTTAAACAAAGTTTTTTAAAAAGAAACTGAAAGAACCAAATCAAATAGTTGTTTAAGATTTATTAGGTAACTACGATATCGAATTTTTGCCCACGGCTGCTGATTTATTAATTTATATTTTTAAACGCATTTCAAGTATAAACCATTTAAGTCAAAATTTCAAATAAACAATAACCGAAAATAACATACCTAAAATTGACGCGAATTGTTTTTGTTGACAGTCAGTCGATAAGATGTACCTGTCATCAGAAAGCTCTCTCCCTCTCTCTCTCTCTCTCTCTCTCTCTCTCTCTCTCTCTCTCTCTCTCTCCTTTTCAGACAACATAAACAAAAACCAGCCCTTCCTGATAACTTTGAGAGGCATGTCCTTAAATTCTGGATTAAACAAATTGTACGGTTACATGTATATTTTCAACAAGGATAAACTGAATTAACATATAAGATAATAAACTAATAAACATAAGATGGTAATTATGTAGATATAATTGACCATTATCTATCGTTATCTGGTATTTTTGTATCCCAACGTTTTTTCTTCATTATGATTTAGAAAATGATTTACATAATACAAATTCACAGAATAACGACAAAATATAAACGTTTTATTTAGGCATGTATATACGGATATTTAAGTATTGAAATGACAATTATATTGATAAAACAACCATTTAAGGTAATGAATTCAAAAGTCAAGGTCTTAACTGCATAAGAATAACAGAAATAGTTAAGGAATTTTTTGTAAATGCATTTTTTTAATTTGAACATTATGCCATTAAAAACATTTTAATATGTACTTCAAAGTTATAGGTTCAAAGGTTAATATAACAGCTTTAAAATATTTATTAGATAGTTAATATTCTCGAACATTTGAATATTTTGGTTTAAGGATTTTGAAGGTATTTGATATCGTGATTATTTTGATATATATTTAAAGGTCATAAGTTCACATACATGGCTGCAAAAGAATAAGAAAATATCTCATTATCTCTAAAACTAAAAGTTTTTGCAATAACATGTATATGTAGACCATGTATATTTTGATATATATGATAAGGTCATGAACTCAAATGTAACGGCTCAATATCAATAACAAAATAGTTAATTATCTCAAATATCATTTTTGTAAATTCATGTCCATTTGAAAAAGGTAGATATATATCACAAAAACCTGTTAATTTGGATGTGCAATATATGCACATTTCGAAAATGCATTCCCCATCAGTGAAACTATGGGCCGAAAAAGTTGTGAGATAAAAAAAGATAATCCAAACATTTAGAATTAATAAATCCAACCATTTTAAAATTAATGAATCCAAAGTTCCCAATTTATATGAATCTAGCTAAGAAATTCTTTGCATAAGGCAAAAAACTGAAAAAAAAATTAAAACTTTAAGACGGCTGAAAATTTGCTAAATGGTACATTTTCTTTGAGGTCAAGGTATTGCCTACTCAGTTATGGATAAACTTGAGGAGTACCCGTTCAGAGGTAGTAAGTATATTTCAAAAAAACTGTTAAATTTTAATGTGCCATATAGACATATTTCGAAAATCATTCCTCATCAGTGACACTAGGGGCCGGAAAGTTTGATACATTAAACATATGCCAAACAGTTGAAAATTAATGCATCCAAAGTTTCAGTAAATTTTTAAGAGTCTTAAGTAAGTTAAGGTAATACCTTACTTCGTTTTTATGCGTTTTCACCTTGATGATGATTCTAAGCCGGTTTTACATTTTTATGATTTGAAGTACTGCTTTTAAAAGATGGTAAAAAGTCAGGATCAAGGCATTCTAAATCCAGCTTATAATTTCTATATCTAGACTTTATTTAAATGTTTTGACATTTACAATTTAGTTGTGATGTTTCGTTTAAAAGACTTAAAATCAAAATAACATTCATGACCTTTTTAAACATGCACTTCTACACGGTTTAAGGTGTTCATAAATATAATGTGTATAGTCCTTAGTTATTAATAATTCATAGGATATTTAGGAAAAAATGATGTCATTGGGTCTAAAGTGCGTGGGAAATTAGATTTCTGTAAAGACTGTAATTTTCTATTATACAGAACATTAGCGGCAAATCCTCAGATGATCGTTAAAACTATTTGGTGTTGGAATTAATATCAATTTTTAATGCTTCATAGGTTAGATGATTATCACACAGAGTCGTCCTACTGTTGTCAACTTTACTTAAAGAATTGATTACAATACAAGCAAATGTTTCCGTACAACAATTTACAAGTTCAAAACAAGCGGTTTCCATTAACCGATGATATTCTCTTGTTTCAAAATAAGTTGCTGAAAAACAATTGAAAAATACGTTTCAACTGTTGAAATTATTTTAGACACGCGATATTTGAATTACTTAAATCTTAGAAACAGGCTAATTTTAATTGTCCAGTATTTAACCGGTTATATTAATTAATCGACAAATTAAACAGATATGTTTCTAACAATTCCGCGTATGGAAACCTCATTCATAAAAGGCAAAAAAGTCTAAAACACACCCCAACTAAACAAAAAAAAATGTTTCGTTATCAACAAAGACTGAAAGATTTAACTAAATATTTTAAACACATGTAGGCTTTAAAAAATTACACTAATACCTTTTAAATTTCAAAATCAACTAATTACGATTATGAAACAATATATTTCTATAAGTAACTTGTATAAGTGTTAAAGTTTCGCGAATTTGAAGGCAAAGAAACATTGATAAGAACAAGAAAAAACAACCGAGTGATTGATAAAACAAAAGTAGAAATTTTCTGCAAGCATAAGATTAGTTTAATTATGAACAGGTAATCATCGAGTAATCACTTAAAATAGTTATATTACTGACTTTATTAACATGTTCTTTTCATTGGTTCACTTATACATGTTTTGTGTATAGTTTCTAGTGAAGACTTAATTTTTATTCATTTCAGAGAATACGAAAGCCTTAATTGACAGAATAGTAGAACCCGGTTTCGTACAGACAAAATCTTACACACAGGGTTTGCGTATACTACAAATATCTGGCATTCTTGTTTATAAGGGTGTGTATGGTGATGGAAGATTTACAAACGCGGTTCAAATGCTTAAACATTTTGAAAAGCAAGGATATCATCCTGCTTTAATTCACGATATTACAAAATGGAATGAAATCGTAAACGTCAATTTAAAAATGATCTTACTTGTCCCGGATATTCTAAGTAAGCTTGCGATTGATAAAAAATTATATGAACGAGTTTATCCGTACTACGAAAAGATGATGGGTTGCGTTCAAAAGGGAAATACTAAAGTCATAATGACATGTCAATCACAAATTATGAACGACCTGTGGTTTGTTTTACGCGATTATGATATTTTCAATAGAGATTACCACATTGACCAAGCAGATGATTGGTTTAAACTTACTAAAGAGGAAAAGGAAAATATTCTGAAAGCGCATTGTGGGAAAAACGATATAACAATATGCACAAACGAAAAAGAAGAAAATTACGAAAATGCAACAATTATAAATGGGCCAATAAAGATAAGTCTTAAAACTATAAATGAAATAGCTGAAAATGGAAACGATATTGCATATCCCCAGTACTGTGCACTATTTTGCAAGCATCGCGAATACACTGCATTAGGAAAAGACTTCTTTATACGTCCAACAAAATGCGTTCTTGAAAGTATTGACAAATTGAGAAACTGTGAAGATTCGGAGAAAAAGTTACAGTATAAGATATTAAAAAGGTTGTGGTTTTCATTTCCAGATCCTTTAAACCTTGACGAGGAACAAAATAACCTGGGCGAGGAACAAATAAACCTTGACGAGGAAGAATACAGAAAGGCCGTTGAGGGTTTGAATGACATCTATATCGAAAAAAGAAGAGAAAACCAATATGCATTAAAGCACGAAACTATTTATATAGCTGTTGGATTATCGATCATAAAGGTTGAACCAGTAAGAGTTATTAAGGAAAGTAACTGGAATTTCTTTCGATACCACATCAAACCATTGACATCTAAAACTGTCGGGAACAACCACGATGATGGAACAACCTATTACATTACCGAAAAACTTTATGATGAAATAACCGAGAGATGTTTGGATGATTTGAAACTAGACACTATGTACAGATATTTTAGATATTTCATTGAATGCTGGCCTGGAAATGCTAAAAGAATACTAGAAGCAATCCAGAAAAAAGAGAAATATAAAGAGAAGAAAAAGGATTACTTACAAATAATACAAAAAAGTTGTGAGGTAGATGATGAAAGTGGAATTTTTGTGCAGGCGTGTGTGTACGGCAATATTTCTGTTATAAAAGAACTGCGAGTCCATTTTGATATCCCAGAAAATGTTTTAAATCGCTGTAGAGTATTATCAACAAACAGATTAGATGTTTTATTAGCTCTTGACAATCCGTCGTGTAATGATGAGTAGTAAGGTTAAATTTTGGATAGAACAAGTGTTATTCTTACATCAAAATTTTTCATTTGATTGAAAAATCAGTCGACGGACATGTATTTGGTTTCTATGTAAATAGTATCGTCACATATGCATAAAATTTTATTTTTGAAGGGATTTCTAGAAACAGTTTTCTAAGTCATCCTGTAATGACATTTATATGTGTTCTATTTTGTAACGACATTGTCTTTTTTTCTAAAGCTACAATTATATAATTATATAATACTACATGCTATTACATGTTTTTTTTCTAAAAGACAGAGACAATATACAAATAATAAATACTATGTTTATTAGCTTTATTAAATTTTAAAAAAATTAAGTAAGTCACAATTGTTTAGTAAAATGATAAATTGTGTAACAGTTGTTATTCAATACCGGCATTAAGAAAACATTAAATGATATATTTGGGGATAAGGTAATGGTGTATAATTTACAAAATCGAGTATAGAGGTGTATATACCACTTTATAAGTGTTTGCTGTTATTCTAGAGTTAACAGAAGTCCTGGCTTGTTTTTGTTAATAAGGATCTTAGTTCACAAAACTAAAACATTTATTTAGACTTTATTCCTAATGCACACATATTCATATTAGAGAATTTACTTGATGATTCGACTCTAGGTTCATGTACAAATTTAATCCGAACAAAAACTTTATTAAATTTCAATGTCAGTCAAACGGTTTTAAAAATGAAATCAATTAAATTTATACATTTACGAAAATAGAAATTTTTGTGTTTATTTTTCTCATACAATCGTTTAAAAAAATTTTCAGTTGATAGAATTTTTTTAATAACAAAAAAGGAATAACTGAAAAATTAATTTAATCATTCTTGGTTTTATTACGGCAACTGTAAAAATATTGATCAATTTATTTCTGTATATGAAATTATTATTCAGTGTCAAAATAAAATTATCGGTCAAATGTGGAAGAGTTATTTAAAAAATGCAAAGAAACATTGAAGCTTATTCAAAACAATGCAAAGAATAAACTTGCGAAATAGGAAACACGTCTAAATTTTTATTAATAAAACACAAACATGTCAGTCGTTGTCCAAACCACAATCCCAAAAACAAAGTAAAAACTTTGAAAGCATGCAAATTTGGTAATTCACGTGAACGTCGATCAAGGAAGTGAGGCCGGGTGCTCCGGAAGGGTAAGCACCTCCTGTCTAGCATCATATGTTTGGATTATATATTTTATCTGAATAACTTTTTCGGCACCTAGTGTCACTGATGAGGAATGCATTTCCGAGATTGGACATATAACACATCAAAATTAAACAAGTATTTTTGTTAAATACTTTAAACAAATTAATTTAAAAAATCTATGCAATGACATGTTTTGTTTGTTAATCAAAGTGTTTTTCATTTGCTTGTAATTATATATCATTCATTATACATTTTATTTAATCAAAATACCATTGAAAACAAAACATGTATAACATTTTTTTTCATGTTTTAAATTGTTTGCTCCTTAAATACTTTCAAATTATGGTAGCACGTTTAAACTTCATTTTTGTAATGTTTTTAAATGATTTAAATTTTGTTTAACTCAAAAAGAACTTTTTTTAAATCCGAGATCTATGAATTTATTTTGAACAATAACAAATACCATTTTAATCATTTATTAAAATCTAACATATCGTCTAAATCCGTGAGGTATGTACTATGTAATGTTATGCATCTAAATTATTTTATTTTGGAGAAAATTTCCATGTATAATTCTAAAATTACAAAGTTATACTTATTAAAAATAATCATCAATGTAAACGTATTTTTATTATATCAAAAAATTTTAAAAAATTTAATAGTTTAACAGAGATTAACTTCAGCAATTTTAAGCGCAAAAATAGTAATTTTATCTAACATATTTCTGTTATGGGTATTATTTTGATATTCAGATGCACAAAATCTATGGAAAAATATTGTAGAAAGTCTTTCGCCAGCAAATTAATTTATTTATTTATTTATTTTTTTTAAATTATTTATTTTTTTTTTTTTTAATTTAATTTTTTTTGTTTCACTGTTGGTCTTATGATAACAAAGGTTTTGTCATAGTCAAAACTAAAACATTAAACGGTAAAATCATGCTTGATTTCATTGGCATTTTAAATCATTACTGTAAGTAAATATTTTTTCGCGGTGTACTTATTTTCGCTTATTTCGCGGTCGAAGAATTTCCGCGAAAATTTGTACCACGCGAACAATAAGACATTAAAGTACAAAGTCAATATCGATATTGTCTTTATTTATATGGACAATGTACATTAAATTATTTATATTTAATCCAATTATTTACAATAAACCCGTCACTGATCTTTGATTTTATAATCAGTTTCATAAATCCGCGAATATTACACCCCGCAAAAAGGTCGGAAATTTAAAAACCGTGAAATTAAGTACATTTACAGTATTCTTTTAATATATGTTGCATTGTTGAAAATATTAATTATTCAATCTTGTATATAATTCTTCAATCTCATTATATATTATTTACTTTTGATTTAAATAGCATCTTTTAAATGCAAATATTAATTGCAGTTAGTTTGATTTATATAATTCTTATTTCATTCTTTTAAATTATTTTCTCTATGTTGTTTAAATGATTTATTTTTCAATTCACTCAAAGTAATTTTTCAGTTAGATGTTGTATATATTTATTTTGTAAAAAGTGTTCTTTTATTCAAAATAAGTCATCATCTAGTTACGCAAAGTGCAAATGTAACTTTAACTATAAACCTTGCTTTGCCTCATAATTTTATTATTGTGAAATATTAACATATATACATTTTAAAAACAAACAATTATATAAAATAAAAATTAATCAAAGTTAAAATATTTTACATCATGTCAAATAAAAAAAAATAGCACTTTATAACTGTTAAACAGACTGATTGCCAGCAACTATAAGAAAACCTATTATTTACAATTTTCATTTGATATACTAGTTTTATTAACGGTTGCACAAAATTTAAGTACATAGCAAAATGATATTAAACGTCATTCAGAAGCTTGTTTTATTTCTTCAGTGTTGCTACTTTTGCCAGCGTAGATGTCATCATATTCGTCAGAACTAAAACAAAACATATCTAATGTGAAAATAATTAGTTTAGGATAGTACTTATAGTTTATATGAAAGTGATATTCACCGAGTTCGTTCAACTATTTCTTCCACATTAACCTTATAAAAGTTAAAAAGAAAAGATTGATCAATGGTAAATTCAATGAAAATATATTTTATTTATTATAACGTTTCAACAACTTGAAAATTTTTCAATCTCTTTTCTATGTTCCATAAGAAATTATCTATTTTAATTTAAACTTGTTGCAATTTTTATGTTATAAAATTTGTTTCTGCAGGGTTTTGTCCGTATTAAGAGGTAGAAATAACTAACATTTCAAACATCCTTGTGTTTTATTTTACATTTTACTAATATGTGTCGTTTAAATAAAGTATTTAGTATCTTATCTTTTATGGTTATTCTTTCTAATTAAATTTCATAAATTTACTACAATGTATTTAATATAAGCAGATCCAAACCTTGCTGATTGTCTCTTTTCTCCAGCACTGTCATCTGAAACAATATTTTTTGTGTTTTATGTTTTGAA
This sequence comes from Tegillarca granosa, assembly GCA_029721355.1. NCBI lineage: Eukaryota > Metazoa > Mollusca > Bivalvia > Arcoida > Arcidae > Tegillarca > Tegillarca granosa. Next base: position 12,364,618 of record CM056599.1, read on the forward strand.
AAATAAACATATACCACCAATGCCGAATAAAAAAATATTGATTTCTATACCATCCATACTATATATTACTAGCTTCCAAACTTCATATTAGACAAACTAGGTGCCATAAAAACAAATAAAGTAAAAATAACAGTCTGCAATAACTGTGAATAAAATTCAGGTGTTTGGATAAACACTTGACATGATGTAATAACGATTTTCTATGAAATAAAAATAACTCATGCTATCAACATTGTGTAATTTTACTTTAGCGAAGTGGTACTTAGACTTGCAAAACATTAACTTAAGTGACATAAATTATAGATCGGTGTTACGTTTGAGTCATTCCCAGCCAACTCAATCACTTTTTCCCGACCCCCTCCGATTTCAATTAAATTTTGCTATAAAAATTCCCATTAGAAAATAACATAAGTAAATTATTGGCTTTGTCCGAGCTTATTTGGTTGCTCCAGAGCAATTTGAAAACTACAAGTGTTTCAAAGGAAAATGGGCAGAAAATTGGATGTAACAGGAAATACTATCCAACAGAATTTTAAAAATGGTGTCACTGGATAGCTGAGACAATAACCTTCCCAACGATAAGTAACTTCTATGATGTTTACCTTTTCAAGGTCATGTCACCTGACCTTGATTTTGACCCTCAATTTTCACAAAAGTATGTGCTCCGATTTTGACGACACTTTTATGATAGGAAGAGTGTCGTCCAGGAAGCACGTCTATGAAATTGGATTTTAGTCCCTTGAATTTCTACAGAGATATACCAAGAATATTTCAGGGAAGTAAAAAAGTCGAGTCAGCATTCACATTGACGATGCCAAGCCATCAAAGTTTTTAAGAAGGAATATATTTGCTGATATCATGGTCTGCTTATATATATATCCTGGGTTCTTAACATCTTCGTCTTATCACAGGAGAAAAACTGCACGCGATGTCGAGTTGAGATCTCATAGCATGTGGAGGCAAGTTCAAGTCCAAGCAACATCATTGCATTACCGCCTATCATGGTATGGTATGTGACGACAACAAATTGTACGTTAATATCAATACATGGTGTGAATGGGACAGGAAGAGGGTGATAAAATCATGTGTAATTGTTGAAAAAACTAAATGCCTAGGTGCTGGATCTTAAAAGCCGTATGTCGTACATACATCCGTACGTGCATTAACTTTTGGCTTGTAAACACGATAGAGGTCATAGTTTTTCATGCAATCTAATAAAACTTGATACACAGGTATATGGTAGACGCTGGACAAGTTTGATATTCGCCCCATTCTGTTGATTGGTTTGGCTGATGTGGTCGCTTTATTAAATCATAAAATGTGCAATAACTCCTTCATATCTGGTTTGATTTTCATGAAATGTTTCTTGTAGATACATCTTATAAATCGCTATCACAAACCCTCTGGATTTTGCAATTGCAAATACACTGTGCCCGTGTGGCTACTCCTAGTTATCATTGTTACCTCAAAAATGACCCACACCACTTCTGAACAATGCCCCTTGGTCATGTTTGCAGTCCGGCCAGGCCAAAAATCAGCACTCTACTTCAGACAACAAATATATAATTGCAATAAAAATTTAATGAAGATTGAGCCATTAGTAAGGGAAGTTCTATGCTTTCATACAGCACCCCTTGCATGCTTAAGCCACACCACGCCCCCTGCCGACCACATTTGATCACCAGGCCAAAATTTGCAATACAAATAGTGGGTGCCTAAATGCATCATCGATGCAAATTACACCATTATAACCAAACAACAACAAAAATTGCCACCTACTGCAAAAATCTTTAACTTTAACCTCTAGGGCCTTGAAATGAAGGTCAAATGCAAAACGCACGAATATGCGATGGCGACTTATAAAATATATTTACAAAAAATCATGAAAATCAAGCCAGTATTAAGGGAGCTATTGCACTTTTTTATAAAGCGCCAAACCAATCAACAGAATTGGCCAATATTAAACTTGTCCAGCGCCTTTGGTCCATAAACCTGTGTACCAAGTTTCATTAGGTTGTATAAAAACTGTGGCCTCCATCGCGAAAACGACTCAAAAGTTTACCTACCTCTATACGGACGTATGTACGACAGACCGCTACTAAGACCCAGCACCATGGCTTTTATTAAATGATTTAGTTTTCTCCAGCAATTTTACAGGATTTAATCACCGTTGTCCTGTCCCAGTTACTTCATGTATTGATATTAAATTATAATTTTCTGTCGACCCAAACCATACCATGATGGGTGGTTACATACCTACATTGCTGTTGCTTGGACTCGAGCTTGCGTGTATGTGATATGGGACCTCCACCAAACATCGCGCGTAGTTTTTTCCTGGGATTAGGTGAAGTTGTTAAGAACCCAAGATAAAAAGCAGCTGACCATATTATGGCTTGGCGTCATGAATGAGAACGCTGACTCGACATTTTTTGACTTCCCTGAAATACTCTTGGTATATCTCTGTAGAATTCAAGGGACTAAAATCCAATTTCATAGACATGCCTCCTGGACGACACTCTTGCTATCGTAGAAGTTTCGTCAAAGTCGGAACACATACTTTTGTGAAAACTGAGGGTCAAGGTCAGGTAACATGACCTTGAAAACGTTAAGATCAGAGATGGTCATCAAATTACATATCGTTGGAAAGTTTATTGTCTCAACTATCTACAATTATTTAATTCCGTTTGATAGTTCTCCTGTTACATCCGATTTTCTGCCCTAGAATCCCCTTTTCCTTTGAAACTCGTGCAATTTTTGAATTGCTCTGAAACAACCAAATAAGCTAGGACCAAGCCGATTATTTACCTGGTTTAGTTTTTCATGAGAACCTCTCAGCAGGAGGGAGGCGGAAAAAACATTAGTGAGTTTGCATGAAATCACCCAATAGTAATCTTATTCGTGTGAAAAAATTTTAAATCCTCTACATGGTTTAAGTTGGTAAAAAGAAGTACTTATTAATTGATCAAAATAAATAATTGACATCTGGAGCAATATCTAGAGACAATCAAATATCATAAAAAGGATTAATGTATGTCCCTTGTGTGTAATAGCATTAATAATTCAATAATGTTGAAACAAAAGTTGGCAAATATATCTGGCATCATTGATTACTTTATTACGGTTGACAAGATGGACATTCTCATATAAATCTTAGTGTTTTTTTTTTTTTTTTTTTTTTTGATTGATCTTTCTTTAATCATTTTTAAAACTTTTATGGGAGCGGTATAAAACTTTTGTCACTGCTAGATACAACAGTATCAACAATTTAACAGCATACGATTGGAGTGGTAAAAATAGCATAATATACATATACTTACCCATTACTCCTTCATTGTTTTGATATACAGACTCACAATGTTGCATCTCAAACTCTTGTATCCTACGACCAAAAATTAATTTTTGGATAAAATGTATCGTGATGACAAAATGTTCAATGTCAACAAAATGCACAATCTTCACAAAATGTACATTGTTTACGATACGTAAAAGCATAAATAACACCTCATAGCAGACGGAGATCAAAATTTAGGTCCAAAGAGGTTTCAATTTTTTTTCTAATTTTGTAACTTACCTCAATACACTAACCAACACTGGTTAAGTCATATACAAAGATTATATAAAATGTAAAATTTGAACGGACATATATTTCATCAGTTATTGAGTACATGGGAAATTTCAATTTTCATAAAGACCGAGTATATAAATGTATCCAATTTAACTAGAATTGGTAAGTTTTCATTTAAGCTGACCTGTTTCAGACTATTTTTAAAGCATTCAAACTTTATTATCTATTGACATATCTCAGTAAATTCTTTAGATATTATTAAATGATGCAACATCAACAATGATTCCGTCAAAGTATGCGTAATAATTATTAAATGCATAAAATTATTTTAACTTCAAAACCTACTTATAGAAAAGTGCACATGTTTCATACAATATATTTACCTCTCGAATGGAGAACATTTCTCTGAAATAAAAAGGAAACAAAAATGCTCGTGCATTTATTCAGTTTTTAATCACAAAGTATTTATTATATTTTGGCTGGAATATATTAGATACATAACACTTATACTTTTTATAGCCTAAAATGGTAGTCATACGATGTGCTTTTGTGAATAATAAGCAATGAATTTGTTTGTTGAATTAATTTTAAGTTCATTTACAAAACAGTTAAACGCAAACATTAATTTTTATGAAGCTTCGATTGCAATTTATTCATTTTTTATTCTTTTTCTAATTTCATTTTTTTTCTTGCATCTTCAAACAATTTTTAAACTTCTCCTAAATACGATGACATACACAATATCGAAACATAATTCTATAAATACCCGTTTCATCTTTTTCCTTTATTTCTTTCATTTTTCCATACTTTGATTCATTGTATATTGGATCATCTTCTGTTAAATCATCGTAGAACCTTAAATTAAACAAATCGACAGTCTACTTACGCTTTTTCGGAAATTTTGCAAAAACGTTTAACAACGACCCATTGATTGTACTTTTCTTAAAATGTAAAATTAAAAAAAATCGAATATGCGATATTTCTCTTATCAAAGTCATAGCGTATACTTGGTGTTGTAAAGGTCGATGCTTTAAAGTAAATAAAACAGGAAAAAAAAACAGTTGATATATAGTACTCACTCTGCTGCCAAGAGCTCTGAAAAACAAAAACATACTGTAAAACTTTAATTTAATAGTACTTTATAATAATTAAACCTGCTCATGACTTTCATTTTTTTCCCTTTCGACTGATCTGTTATTACATTTCATCTTTTCACGAAGTTTGACGGTTTACAATATTAATTCAACTGCAATTGAAAAAGATTTGTTCAATTTACCAAACAAAATTAAATTTAGAATTCAAAAAAACCAAAGGCTATCAAATATAATTTCAACATGATTTGCAAGCACTATTTAAAAATAACTTACCACATTATCAGAAAAATGCATTCGTGAATGCAATAAATAAAATACTTAGAAAAGGAACAAAAGCCACCAAATGCTGATAGCCATAATTACTTCTGGTAACGTCTGTATCTTACTTCCAAACTTTATTTGCTCAGTCTGCTATCATAAAGTGCTTAAAGTCAAATCGCTTTGTGTCTATTTTGCAACTAAAGTAGTAATATTATTTGTATGCAGAAATTTTAAATCCTCTGCATGGTTTAAGTTGGTAAAAAGAAGTATTTATTAATTGATCAAAATAAATAATTGACATCTGGAGCAATATCTAGAGACAACCAAATGTCATAAAAAAGATTAATGTATGTCCCTTGTGTGTAATAGCATTAATAATTTAATAATGTTGAAACAAAAGTTGGCAAATATATCTGGCATCATTGATTACTTTATTACGGTTGACAAGATGGACATTCTCATATAAATCTTAGTGTTTTTTTAGATTGATCATTCTTTAATCATTTTTTAAACTTTCATGTGAGCGGTATAAAACTTTTGTCACTGCTAGATACAACAGTATCAACAATTTAACAGCATACGATTGGAGTGGTAAAAAAAGCATAATATACATATACTTACCCATTACTCTTCCATTGTTTTGATATACAGACTCACAATGTTGCATCTCAAACTCTTGTATCCTACGACCAAAAATTAATTTTTGGATAAAATGTATCGTGATGACAAAATGTTCAATGTCAACAAAATGCATAATCTTCACAAAATGTACAGTGTTTACGATACGTACAATGCAAACCTTTTTCTGTCCATAAATCCCATGCAAATGTTCCATTTGGTATGTTCGAATCATGCTACATGGATGGTTATACTCGTTTGCAAGTACAATTTAAGGGTCACAAAGTCGTAAACAGAACACAAATACACAAGTCCATGTCCAAATAAAAAAAAAAGTAAAAACTTTGAAAACTCGCAAATTCAGATATACACATGAAATTATACCAAGAAGTGAGCTCACTTGTATAAAAGAAAAACGAAACTCAGTTTGATAAATAAATGTTAAAGTTTGTTGGTTTCGTTTTGATAATTAATGACAAAAAACAAAGCTCTGTAATCTGAGTCTGCTTTACAAATACTAATACTTTCAATATAATTGATCGTTAAAAAATAATATGATAGTAAGAATTAATTAGAAAGTAAAAGCATAAATAACACCACAAAGCAGACGAGACCAAAATTTCGGTCAAAATATGTTTTAAATATTTTCTTTTAATTTTCTAACTTACCTCATTACTATAACCAACACTGGTTTAAACATATACAAAAATTATATAAAATGTAAAATTTGAACGGACATATATTTCATCAATTATTGACTACATGGAAAATTTCAATTGTCATTAAGACCGAGTAGATAAATGTATACAATTTAACTAGAAATGGTAAGTTTTTGTTTTAGCTGACCAGTTTCAGAACATATTTAAAACATTGAAACTTCATTATCTATTGATACATCTCAGTAAATTCTTTAGATATTATTAAATGATGCAACATCCGTCAAAGTATGCGTAACAATTATTAAATGCATAAAATTATTTTAATATCAAAACCTACTTATAGAAAAGTGCACACGTTTCATACAATATATTTACCTCTCGAATGAAGAACATTTCTCTGAAATAAAAAGGAAACAAAAATGCTCGTGCATTTATTCAGTTTTTAATCGCAAAGCATTTATTATATTTTGGCTTGAATATATTAGAAACATAACACTTATCCTTTTTATAGCCTAAAATGGTAGCCATACGGTGTGCTTTTGTTAATAATAAGCAATGAATTTGTTTGTTGAATTAATTTTAAGTTCATTTAAATTAAACGCAAACATGAATTTTAATGAAGCTTCGATTGCAATTTATTTCATTTTTATTCTTTTTCTAATTTTTTTTTTAATTTATTTATTTATTTATTTTTATTATTATTTTTTTTTTTTTTTTGCATCTTCAAACAATTTTTAAACTTCTCCTAAATACGATAACATACACAATATCGAAACATAATTCTATAAATACCCGTTTCATCTTTTTCCTTTATTTCTTTCATTTTTCCATACTTTGATTCATTGTATATTGGATCATCTTCTGTTAAATCATCGTAGAACCTTAAATTAAACAAATCGACAGTCTACTTACGTTTTTTCGGAAATTTTGCAAAAACGTTTAACAACGACCCATTGATTGTACTTTTCTAAAAATGTAAAATTAAAAAAAATCGAATATGCTATCTTTCTCTTATTAAAGTCATAGCGTATACTTGGTGTTGTAAAGGTCGATGCTTTAAAGTAAATAAAACAGGAAAAAAACAGTAGATATATAGTACTCACTCTGCTGCCAAGAGCTCTGAAAAACAAAAACATACTGTAAAACTTTGATTTAATAGTACTTTATAATAATTAAACCTGCTCATGACTTTCATTTTTTTCCCTTTCGACTGATCTGTTATTACATTTCATCTTTTCACGAAGTTTGACGGTTTACAATATTAATTCAACTGCAATTGAAAAAGATTTGTTCAATTTACCAAACAAAATTAAATTTAGAATTCAAAAAAACCAAAGGCTATCAAATATAATTTCAACATGATTTCAAGCACTATTGAAAATACCTTACCACATTATCAGAAAAATGCATTCGTGAATGCAATAAATAAAATACTTAGAAAAGGAACAAAAGCCACCAAATGCTGATAGCCATAATTACTTCTGGTAACGTCTGTATCTTACTTCTAAACTTTATTTGCTCAGTCTGCTGATCATAACGTGCTTAAAGTCAAATCGTTTTGTGTCTATTTTGCAACTTAAGTAGTAATATTATTTGTATGCAGAAATTTTAAATTTTCTACATGGTTTAAGTTGGCAAAAAGAAGCACTTATTAATTGATAAAAAAAAACAATTGACACCTGGAGCAATATCTAGAGACAACCAAATGTCATAAAAAAAAGATGAATGTATGTCCCTTATGTATAATAACATTCATACTTTAACAATGTTGAAACAAAAAATAATACATATATCTGGCATCATTGATTACTTCATTACGGTTAACACGATGGACATTCTCATAAACATCTCAGATGTTTTTTTTAGACTGATCGTTCTTCAATCATTTTTTAAATTTTTATGTGAGCGATGAGAAACATTTGTCATTGCTGGATACAACAGTATCAACAATCTAACAGCATCCGATTGGAGTGGTAAAAATTGCACAATATACACGAAAACAGACTTACCCATTACTCTTCCATTGTTTTGATATACAGAATGACAATGTTGCATCTCAAGCTCTTGTATCCTACGATCAAACATTAATTTATAAATAAAATGTATCGTTATGTTCACAATATGTTCAATATTTACCAAATGTAAAATGTTCACAATATGTACAATATTTACCAAAGTACAATGTTCACAAAATGTACCATGACAACCTTTTACTCTCTTTAAATCCCATGCAAATGTTCCATTTTATATGTTCGAATTATGATATTGAATGCATGTTTATACCCTCTTGCATATGCATTTAATGTGTCACAATGTCGTAAACAGAATACAAATATACAAGTCCATGTCTAAATCACAAAAAAAAACAAAGAAATAATTTGAAAGCTGGCAAATTCAGTAATACAAATGAATTTCTATCAATAAGTGAGGCCAGTTGTATAAAAAAAATCGAAACTTAATTTATTATATAAATGTAGTTTTCTGTTTTCGTATTGATAATTAATTATAAAATTCAAAGCTACTAAAAAGCATATATCTTTTAGTCATGTATGTCGCGATTAAACAGATATAACTTTTAATCGTTATAAACACAAAAGGCAAAAACATTGAAAACTAAATCTAAAAATGTCTTTGGTTGTATTGGAGTTGTTCATCTAGCATCCAACAGTAAAAAAATTGAAGTACAAAACTGGAAGGATATTTAGAAACAAGTTATAAAAAAAATAAAAATTACTTACTGGACAAAAATGTCTTCTTTTCTTTCTGAAAGTTAATATAATTTTTGATGTTATAATTTTACAATTAAACTAAATACAGTGCAATTCAAACAAGCCATTCAAAAATTATAAGTACCACTTGTTGAAATTCAGCAAGCCCCATATCCTGCTGAACAATGAATCAAAATTTAATTACAACAACTAGTATATTCAATTAAAATATATTTATATGCACATATAACACAACCACCTCCCCCTCCCACATGTTTTTATATAAAGGAAAAACAAAATAACTAATCAGTAGAATGTCTGATCTGGGGTATAGCAAGTACAAGTTCTTTGTAAACACCAAAGATTTGTGTCCCTTTAACTGCCATCAAGTCCATTTTTCATCAAGGTGACAAGTAGCAGTACAAATGGCGACCCATAACTATTACTTTAACTAAAATGCTCTCTCGAGATAAATCCATGGTACAAAATGTCATACGTTTGTTCATATTTAATCTGATCTTCATTCGACGTTCACTTAATAAACTTTATTTGCTTTTGAAAAAAAATATATTTATAAGTTGTGTTGCCCTATTGTCCAGTTTGGTCTCCAAAGTAGGACATTTTCAAAAAAAAAAGCAAATATATGAACTTGAAGCCTGTTTAGTAACAACATAAATGTTAGACTTGAGGGATTATAGTGGAAAACGATTAACTTATGAAAACTTCATATTATAACAATGCTTACTTGATTTCCTTCGACAAACACAACAGACTACAACAAAGGCCAGTATACAGAGGCCAAGACCGCTAGACAAGCCAATAATAATGTATACTTTTAAAAACGCTGAAAAACAAATAATTCTGGAAATTAATGATGTTGACAATTTATATTACCATATTATAGTCCTATTTGCCGTTGTGTTTTCTGTAGAATTGTCACTATACCTTGAAATCGCCACATCCTTCGGAAAACATTAATCTTGTGGGTTTTTTATAACCTAGTTTTATACTAAAAACTTATATCAAATTTATACTTAAAATTTAAAATTCATCATCATGTGTTTTTTTACTTTTACTTCTGTTGCAATATATTTTTCATCAAAAGCCACAAGTAGTTTATTCTTCCAAAGTTCCTTTACTCACTTTCACATGTGAAGGTTTGTTTATTTTACTTGTAGTTGTTGTTTCACACGTTTAGATTGACCAATTGGAGCATTTTGTGAAATACAATTTTACTAGCATCAATACGTTAATTTGTCTTATATAAACATCCCCTATGAATACTACCAATTAACCATACCTTGTTATTTGTTAATATACGTCCCAACTGTTGGAATTACATTTAATGTAAAAATTGCCTGATACCTACCTTAACTTAAAGAGGTATTGTCGTTTAATATTTTAAAATAAATATCACCCCAACAAAAGCAAGACATTTTTTTAAGTTAGAAGGATATTCTTGATATCAAGGACTTACTCGTTTTCTTCACAACATGTACTTGTGCAGTCGATTGCCCATATTGATTTTCTACATCAATGGTATAGTACCCGAAATCTTCGTCTTTGATTGATAGAATAATCAATCGATATGTATGCATGAACAAGTTATTTTGTTCACTGACATCTACATTATGTTTACTTAGCAATACAGGTGACTCCGAACCAAAACCGTTCCTATAAAATCCCCATGAAACCTTTGGTGCTGGGTAAGCTATGAAATGGAATTTAATCATCAAGTATGAACCAGTCTTTAGATACTTGGTTTGTATGTTTTGTTGCGTCATAATTCTATGATCTAATCTAGGTTTGCCTGTTAAATATACATGTTCTATATTATATTCTTCATAAGATTTTGGTAAACTGTTAAGCATTAGTATGTTTCTTATTAATTTTAATTGAAATTGTCTAATATTAGTGATAGGAAATTCTAAGGTATGGTGTTGCCGATTTGATCTATTTTTTTAAGTGTTCAGGGTGTAATGTTGATATAGAATCAAAATTTTGACATTGGATTTTAAGGGGGTCTACAAAAGAGATTTTTATCTCTTCTTGTTTTTCATGAATACAATCTTGTATATTTTAGAGAAAAAATTATCAGAATGTTTTTAAATTATTTTTTGCAAAATATCAATTTAAAATTTTGAAGTATTTTAATGTTTATTGATCAAATCTTTGCTTATCCCATTTTTACTGTCTTAAAATAGAACTCGGATATGGATAATCTCCGAAACTGCCCGAAAATAGTAGAAAACGTTGTTTTTGGAAATAACAACAGAAGAAAAGGTTAATAAAAGTGCTCCAAGCTGTGTAACAACGTGAAGTTTGTAATTATTTTGGATAACAAGTGTATTTAAATTTTATAACTTTCAATTATAGAAAGTTTTACAAAATTTACTAAAATAATCGCGCTTAAACATTATCACATTTTGTATCAGTTATTTTAAGATAAATAAGCATGACCACATGAACTGCCACAATTTATAATAATATAAATATAAACTATTCGGATTACTACTGAAAGTAAACAGAAAACTTGAGGTTTGTTCCATTTTCAAGAACAAATACTTACAATTTACAAATATGTCGATCGCTTTGGAAACTGGTTCTCCGTGACCATTTGAAGCTTTGCAAATGTATGTACCAGTATCCAAACATTTAGCATATTTTATATGATGATAATCAGCCATCGCAGCATACGAGAGTGTGGTGTTGCTCTTCATCCATGACACATTAGATGTCGGGAAGCTATCAGCTTTACATAGTAAATCCAAGGTGTCATTTTCCATTACAGGGTTAGTTTTTGCTTCGAGGTCCGTTATTTTTGGTGGATCTAAGTTATGTAATAGAAAAAGGAAAATTTTATAAAATTTGTTTATACGATATGGATAATTAAATTAAAAACGTGTATTATTCAATTACAATTGATATGATATTACTGTTATGGCATGGTGCCTCTCTTTTTTCTAAGCATTCTTTCGAATTATTTAATTTTAAGTCGAAAATGAGTATGATTTCCAACTGAAAGGATACGTACACAACACATCAATCTTAATCTCCGTCATTCCACTCCCAATCACGTTACTGGCATTACAGACATATGTTCCTGCTTGGTCTTTAGAGACATTTGTAAGAATTAGTGTATTTCCATCACTGACCCGTGTGTCACCATACCACCAGGTAAAGTTACAAGCTGGGTTGCAGTCACTTGAACATGTTACAGCGTCAGATGACTCATGTTCCGGTATTATCAGATTGGTTGATGGGAGTGAATGTCTGATACTTTTAGGTCCATCTATAAAACAAAATGATATACCAGTCTATCAGATGAACTATAGAACATTAAAACGCACACTTGGCAATGACCAGGGCAAATATTACACAAATTAAAGAAATTACGACCTAAAATTCACACAATATATTATAATTTAGATAAGTATCAGAATGATCTAAGTCTATAAAATATCTGTACCAACGCTATGTTCATTGTATTAGCTTTCATTACTTTCTAGAAATGTGGTAGAAGTTTATATACGTTGGTGTGTATAATTTAAAAAAAGATTTATTGTCATATGAACATAATTAACATTCATTTCTAAGTAAGATTTTTCTTAACTGAAATCTGGCAAATTTGAAAATCAATGGATGTTGTTAGTTTTCAAGATATTCAATAATTTGAGGTTTCTTTTTGAAGATTACTTCAAACATAACTAACTATATTTAGTTTTGTTAAAGAAATATTTTTTTCTGGTCCTACAAGAGTGTACAAAAAAACTACAGCACTAGACATTATTTCCAGTACCCGTGAGAGCAATGCCTTCTTTAGAATTACAAACAGCTATTAAACGAAGACATTTACCGTACTTACATTAATCGTTTAACAGAGGTTGATGCAAAATACAATTAAACACTACTGGAAATAACTTTTCAAAACATGCACATTTTGCAAAATTTAACTGTTATTTTTATTTCATATTTAGAGTTGTACTTTTAAATAATTTCCATTTTGATGGTTTGAGCAAAGAAGCCAGAATTCCATCCATTCACTGCTTTACAATTTAATGTTTAGCGAAGCCTGAAACACATCTACTGGTTGTGATATAAATGTTTGTAGCTTCATTTCAAACCAAAACAAAATCAATGGTTGTTAGAGTTGAACGTAAAAAAATACAGGAAAGTCATCATATATATAAAATGTTTTTTGATACTCTATTTGATAGTCTTTCTTGTATGGGTTAAGTTAATTAAGTTATCTTTTCATAATGACATCGATTCATTTTAAGCCTAAATTACATAACGAACGAATTAATTCTATCAAACCACGTAAAACAAAATCCGTCCAATAAACAAACCTAAAATAAAAAAATTTCCACTTAAACGTAAAATGTAAAACAAAAACGTCTAATCAGACCAAATAAAACTGCAAATCAATCCACGTAAATTGCAAATTGCCCGATCAATCCACGTAAAACACAAACTACTGGTTATTACTTAATCATAATAGGAAAGCGCGTATATTAATCAGTGGTCTTAACTATGTTGTGTTTTTTTTTCTAGTCTAAATAAAATATCTATATCATCTAAAAAGATTTTTAAAAATAAGGTTCTGGAAAAATCATTTGATAATTTAATAAAGAAGAAACATCACCAATTATAAACCAAATAAATATACAACTCCAGTTTTATTAGAAATGTTAATCAAGTTGGTACAACAAAATCATTTCATATTTCATTAAAACTGAAATTAACCGTCCCATTTTTTCATTTTACTCACTGTTAACATAAAGATTGAGTTTATTGCTCACTCCTCCATACGGATTAACGCAAGACCAAACTGACCCATGCAGCTCATCTGTCAACTTTGTTTTTGGAATTGTAAGATTAAACTGTCCTTCTTTACAAGAATAACTGTAGTTCTTGGAATCATCGGCGACAAAACAAGTGTCTGAATACACAAAGGCGATATTTTTTCCATTTTTTCGCCAACGTATACCGTTTATATCTTTGGTGGTCTCGCATATCATCAGGAAATCTTCGTTTAGTACAGCCGGTTTCGGTGTATAAACAATTAGGTCATTATCTGTAGATTAAAAAAAGGTTATAAAATTTTGGATACGAAAACACGGTCAAAATACTTCCTGTCTGAACTATAACACAAAGAAGTAGTGCGCCGTTATATGTTTCTTTATAAACATGTAGATGATTTTTAAAGCAATATATTTTTTACCATTTAATACAGCTGTTTATATATATTTAAACAAGTAGACAAACACTCGTATAATTCTGACAAACACCAAGTTTCAATTAAGATACAGTGATAGTCTAAAACCTGTAACTTGGGTTCGTGTTTACGAGGATTTTAAATTATTCTTTATTCTAATTTTACTTATCCTTCAAGATTGAAAAAGATTGGTTTTGAAAATTTAAAAACAAACTCGATTTTATAGTTAAAAATGCCAAGTAAACTATATTTCATTTTTATAAATATTTAACATTTCAGAGTAATTGTACAAGGGTGACCTTGTGTAAAAATATTATAGCATTTAATCTTACCTCTATTGTTGAAACAAAGACCTAGATTGACCAGACGGACCATCACCATACCTACAAGTAACAGTTTTACCACCATGATGGTCGGAACATCTATTTGTATATTGCCCCTGTCATGATATCTGTTCTTTAGATGTTCATTACATCAAATTCATTTTATATCCTGTTGGCACGGAAATAAAAAAAAAGTTAGAATAGTTTTTTTCATGTCAGAAAAGGAAATAATGCAGCATGACTAATTTGTCATTTGAAATTAGTTGGACTATTGGTAGAGGCTGGTTAAAAACCTGTTCATGATTTAACATGTATGTGCAGCGAATAATACGTAGTTTCTATCCAGTAACTTAAAGAAATTTAATAGTATAAATTAGAGTGGTTTTTTGGTGCAACTACATTCATAAACCTTCCATTCCCTTATTAATGTTAATGTTCCTTTTTCTTTTTTAAAATCTTTTAGAGAAGCAATAAGTCATGTACTCTTTGTACTGTTAACAGAAAATGGGGCGCATATAGATGGATTATTGGCATAGATGTAATTTAACAACTGTACAGTTTTGAAAGGCGTTATGAAGCCAATATGATTGTCACACATTGGCATAGGTAAATCAGATTAAACATGAATTGATTGCAATATCGAAATATATAGCAATTACACACTTATTACATTATATGAAAAGTACCTAACAATTACCACTATTGCAGCTCAGTTATTAGAGTGCTCACTTGGTATGTAAGGGGTTGGGGTTTGAATCCCAGCTGATCGAGATTTGAAAATAGATGCAAAAGACCAACCACCTTCTTTAATGATCTTTAAGAATCCTGAAAGATCCTTAAATATGTCCTTAAAGATCTTTAAAGGTGCTTTAAAGCCTCCTTAAAACTTTCCTTTTTTAGGATCTTTAATGGACCTGTAAGGAATCTTTAAAGACACCTTTTATTACCTTTAAGGAATCCCTGGAGATCTTTAATGGAACTGAAATTTTAGGGATCTTTAAGAAGGCTTTTAGATTTCTTAAAGATGTTTCATAAAAATTTTAAAAAATATTAATTATTAATGAAATATTAGCAATGACATTCATTCAGTTAAAGGTATAATTTGTCTTTTGGTACATTTTGAATTTTTATAGTAGTTTATATGATATAGGAGACATAGATAACGTCTTCTCTCTCTCTCTCTCTCTCTCTCTCTCTCTCTCTCTCTCTCTCTCTCTCCCTGTTGTACATTAAATTTTTGACTTGCCCGTGATAGAAATTAACAAATGTCTGTCCCTTTCTTAATATTCATTATCCGACCAACTTTCGCAACTTGACAATTGCAAAAATAGGTAATCACGTCTTTCACACACACACACACACACACACACACACACACACACACACACACACACACACACACACACACCAGAAAGTTCTGAATAATACTAGTACCATAGTTTATTATATATACTGCAGATTCGAGAAAAAAATCTACAGTTAATTGTTTTCTTTTTTGTTGAAAAATAGGCTCAGAAAGACCATATTTATTTATTTATTCATTCATTTATTTATTTATTTATTTATTTATTTATTTATTTATTTATTTATTCATTCATTCTTCATTCATTTATTTGAACATTTAAAGGCTGTTTGTATAGTTAACATACTACTTCTTCTGTATCAATTACATCACTAATTATTACATATAAATAATAATAATTTTCAAGTTAAAGGACAGATGTCATCAACATAATTAATTCAGTGATTAATTAACTTGAGTTGATCATCAAACACCACTTTGCTGACTGATGTTAGATATACTATATTACAGGTAATTTTGGAATGCATTCCTATCAACACATAATTGCTCTAATGCAATTAATACGCTACATATAGATATGATGGCTGGAGCTGGAGCTAATTATATATGACATTTTAATCAAAATAAATATTATATCAACATAAATTTGATCCTTTTGTTGTAAATCATGATAAAAATTATGTTCCATTGCTTTAAGATCCTTAAAGATCCTTTAAGTTTCCTTAAAGATCCATATAATTTCAGTTCCATAAAGGATCTATAATGAGTCCGTAAAAACTCTTTAAAGGCATATCTAAGGGAGCATTAAAGCCCCTATTAAAAGTCATTAAAGAGACATTTAAGACTGTTTTAAGGAGGCTTTAAGAATACTAAAAGATGCATTTTCATCATGTTATAATGACTGTTCTTTTACCAAATAAACGGCATTTAAAAAACATATTTAATATATATGTATATATTAAATAAAACTTTATTTCCTGTATTCCGTTAGATGTTTAATTTCCACTAATTAAATCATAATTGTACCATGATGTAGAATGCGTCCCTGTCCATATTTAAGTGTCATCTTGACTGCGTTTGCTAAATTAAGTAAAATTTAATTCTCTGGATTATTTCAACCACTGTTATGATTATCACACATTTTATAATGAACCTCCATAGATATACAGTATTGGAATAAAGTATATTTAGATTTGGCTATTTATAATTTTATCATGTACATGAAAACTTGAAAGTAGAAATAATCTTCCTTTTAAAAATCATTCTTGTATCTATTTGATATACAAACATGACACAAATATTGTGGGTATAACACAATGTTTTTCAAGTCTATAATTATGAGAATGTAATGGATAATTTTAAGAGCAAAAATATCTCGTAAAAGGGTTGTGTTATAGACAGGTGTTTTATACTAAGGGAATATAATACACTAAAGTTTAAAAACCTAAATTTCTTCATCATTTGTCCCTTTATTGTCACATCCACAGGGTTATACAAAAAACGTTTTTTATGTGTCAAGAAACAATCTCTACATAATTCTCATAAGATGTAAAATCATTGTTATGAATAGCTCAGTAAAATTTGATACAGTCCTTGGATAGTCCTGAAATATTTAACAATTTAGGTTTAGATTGAATGCAATATTTATCATCATAATCAGTATTATTATTATTATTATTATTATTATTATTATTATTATTATTATTATTATTATTATTATTATTATATCATTATAATTATTAGCGTTTACCATTTTATGGGTAAATTTGTTGTCATAGTGACAGATTATGAAAGAAAAATTATTTCTTTATCTTTCAGAATATATGTGGTTTCCATATCATATTTTAAAGGGAAAAGGCAAAACATTAGTCGATTCGTATTGTATAATCTTAAATTACAATTTACAATGGTAATATTTCTTTATCAGAGCATGTGTATTCCAATGTTTTATTTAGCTTCAACTTCGATATCGCTAAAATTTTATACGATAAAAGTTAAAATTGCATCAAATTATTTCCTGTTTATCCTTACCCTGTAAAATCTTAATATGTATATACATTTTGGTTCAATAATAGGTCCATCAACAATATTTTGTTGATTTTTCTCAATTATTGCAAGAAAATGAATATTCTGTTGTCATGGTAATACACAAATATAATTATCTTACCAAATTTGTTGGAAACATAAAGTTAAGGTCATATGCTTTTATAATGTATATGGGTTGGGATTACAAAACTACTAGAAAAAGCAGGAAAAAAAGCTTTGAAAAACTACTGTTATATCAGTCTTAATTCATCTAAAAATCCCAGACCTTTTTTATTGTATATGTACACCTGAATTTTCATTTGATACATACCTTGATTATTGATGAAAAATTATACAGTGATAGTTGAGTTCGGTCTCAAGTTGTTATTTTTTATCCTTTCTAAGCCATTTTCCAATTGTTGGATGCATGCTTTAAATTAAACATGTGCCTTAATATACTATTCTTTACTATATTTTCTTAATGTTTGCCTTAAAATTGAAATTCTATTGCTATGATAACCAACATCTGACCTTTTCTATAACGAAACATAAATTTCAATTTCTTATCGGCAAGAATATATCAGGTTTCCTCCGTGTAATATGAAAGAGAGATGTTGAAAATCAGCCTTGAATACACGTCAATTTTAATTTTTCAAAAAAAAGAATTTAGAGATTTTAATCGCTTCTTTAATCGTAAGAGTATATGTATACATGGATTTGATTTGATACAGAACTTGACTATTGATGAAGAATTATTCAATAAACGTTGAGTTTCATCAAATTATCCTATTCTACCCATGTTTGGCCATTTTTAAATAGTTGGATGCATATATTAAGTAAGACATTAAGTGATATTTTTTAAATTTTTCATTGAAATTGAAATTCTGTTGACATGGTAACCAATATATGTTGGAAACAAAAAGTTTAAGTCATATACTTTGTTAAAATATAGGGGATGATAGAATACAAAATTATCAGAAATGGCAGAAAGAAGCTTTGAAAATTACAGTTGCAATTAGATTTCAACTAAAAATGCTGAGGCTTAAAGAGTTTAAGAAAAACATCATATACCAAACAATTTGATTATTTTATTATGAGATCTATACTTCTTGTCATGTGAACAGCAAAATTTACCATTTTGTGTACAGAAACTATTGATATGATAAGAAGCTGTTTTTAATGACATCACCAGAGCAGTTAATTCAATGTAACAAATGGCAACATTTGTTCTATTGCGTAAAATCAAAGATTTCATGGAGATGGCTTACAAGAAATTACGGTATAATAAATAACAAACTTCGACCTGGATAAACATTTGAAAAATCTTTAACATTTTTCTAGCGCTTTCATCCCTTATGGGACTTTTCAAGAATGATGTAGTTGCTGTAGAGAGTCACGTGTTTTGTATTGTGGCGTCATTCTATCACATAGTTTCGATTATGACGTCATATTTTGGATTCCAATTTACAGTTAGAGTTCATTTAATTTGGGTTTAAAAATCCGAATAAAATTTGATTCTATTTCCAAAAAAGCATAGACATATCCACGTACACTGATCAGGAAAATCAGAAAAACTTTTTTCAATTTATCTGACCACAAGCTGAAAATAAATGAAACAGTCATATCTGAAATTGCTTGTATAGAATTGCCTTTAGAGCATGTCGCTATTGGTTTTCCCCTTTCCTGTGCATTGTTCTGTAAAGACAGAAAATATAATGCTTTGGGCAAAAGCTTCTTTCTTTGACCATCAAAATATCTAGTGGACCATATTGACGGTTTAAAAAAGCATAAAATTAAAGAAAAACGAAATCAATATTAATTGTAAAAGACTTTGTGGTTACACATGATTATGACAAAACCGAAGTTGCATAATAAGGAAATGCAATCGATGATTTACTTGGTACCTATATTGAAAAGATGGAAGATGATAAATACATGCTCAAGTACAGGGTGTCCCAAAACATGTGTTACACTTTTAATCATCTATAACTTTGTCAAATCAAAAGCAATTACGAATGTATCTTGCCAACATCTAGTATATTAGAATAAATATTTTTTCACAAAATTTCGGGATAATCTCTTAATGTGATCAGCTGGCAGAAACTGTCAAAATTTACTATGAGTATAAATCTGCTGCTTTAGTCATCAGAACCATGAGAAAACGACATCCAGGAATGAAAGTGCTCAACAGAATGCTAATTTACAGACTTGTGAGGACGTTTGAAGTTAAAGGAACGGTAAATGACAGAAGGCACAATTCTGGCATTGGCAGACCAAAGAGTGCCCGTACCAAAGAGAACATTGATTCCATTGACAGAGCTATTACTGAAACTCCACAAAAATCAGTTAGACGGGTATTGCATGAACTAAATATCACTGCTAGCAAATCTGGTGTTCATAAAATGCTCAAATTTGATTTAAAACTGGTTCCTTACAAGAACAGTGTGATGCAGCATTTAAAAGAGACGGACATTAGAAGTCGTTTAGACTTTGGCCATTGGATTTCAAGTCGACCCGACTCCGAGAATTTAACAGATTCCATATGGTTTTCCGATGAAGCCCACTTCCATCTTAATAATGTTGTCAATAAACAAAATTTTAGATTCTGGAAAAAACCTCTAAACTGTGAGAAAGTTACTGTATGGGCTGAGATAAGTTCAAGCGGAATAATTGGCCCTTTTTTCTTCGAAGACTCCGAAGGTCATGCAGTGACCGTAAATTCTGAACGATATTTAAGGTTAATGAAGTCTAAATTTCTGCCAGCCCTTAGACGGAAAGTTGTAAATTTGGACAATGTGTGGTATCAACAGGACGGTGCTACGCCACACACTGCAAGTTGTGTTCTTCATTGGCTTGAGAAAACGTTTGTTGATCAATACATTTCTTATCGTACCGCATATGTTTGGCCACCGCACTCCCCCGATCTGAACCCCCTTGATTTCTTTTTGTGGAGTTACCTGAAAGACCAAAGTGTACTATCCTTCCACACAAACAACAGAGGACCTAAAAACAGCAATTACACGAGAAATTAGATCGATCTCTGTTGATACATGTAAAGCTGTGATAAAAAACTTTAGAAATCGTGTTCAAACAATGTTGAAGGCAAAAGGACGTCTGTCATTTGGAACATTTATTGTAAAATGACATACATACATTTTTTGTATTTTTCTCCAAAGAAAGTTTTTAGTGATTAATAAGAAAACTGTGACAAATGTATGCTTAACAAAAAATTTAAAACCTTTTTGTTACATTTTGTAAATTTCATAAATATAACTGAAGGTATTAAAATTTTACAACATTTTAAAAGTGTAACACATGTTTTGGGACACCCTGTATGAAACAGTATACATAGCAGTAGGGTTAGCAATAGCTAAAGATGAGCCAAAGAGAGTAATCAGATACAGTAACTGGAATTTGTTTTAGATACTTTATAAAATCTTTCGATTCTAACCATCGACAAAATTATGATAAAGCCGTGTTTTATATCGCCAAAGAACTTCGTGATGTAGTGACTGGATGATTAGACACCAGGCACAATTTATAGGTATTTACGCTATGTTTTAGAATGTTGGCCTGAATTTGTGACAAATATTCTAAATGATATACAAAATAAAAAGGAAGATATCAAGAAAAAATATATCAATATTATTCAAAGTGGATGAAAATGGAATATTTGTACAAGCATGCATATATGGCAACACAAGAATTAAAACGTTGTTTAAAAGCCCCTGAAAATGTTCTTGAACACTGTAAAAGTAATGCCAAAGAAAACACAGATGTTCTTGAAGTTCTCGACAATCAGGCATAGTTAGAAATTTTAAAATAGCGAAAACTTTGAAACATATCCTTATTAAAGTTATTCAGACAACAAAAACAAAACGCTAATATAAAGAAAACCTTATTGGCAAGTAAAAAGTTTTGAAATTGTATACTTACTTTTGTACGCTAAAATAATTTTTGACAAATTTTCAATATATAAGTAAATAATTGAAATTACGGGACATTGACATT